>PVHP010013106.1:0-41598 GCA_004024765.1 Zapus hudsonius | reverse complement strand
TATATATATATATATATATATATATATATATATATATATATATATATATATATATATATATTTTGCTTCTGGACAGAGTGGTTCCAGATAGGAAGGCTAATGTCACATCATCCATTTCCTGGCCACAAAGCAAAGCTGTGGGAAACTGGCCTATCACCACAGCAGAAGAAAGACACGGGGAGAATCAGAATTGGTCATACCTCTAAGCTCCTGAAAATTCTTTGATCTTGGATCTACCTAACTTCCTAACTTCTTGCACCAATAACAAACTCCTATCATGAAATCAGAGCTTTCTCTGACTTGTGGTCAAAGTTCTTCTTGTGATTACGCCCTAGTGTATTTGTTCTTGAAATTAAAGAAGCGGTCATAATAAGCATTTTAAAAAGAATCAGGAAGGTTCCTACACTTACATATGTTTCTTGGAA
The DNA here is from genome assembly GCA_004024765.1 of Zapus hudsonius. NCBI lineage: Eukaryota > Metazoa > Chordata > Mammalia > Rodentia > Dipodidae > Zapus > Zapus hudsonius. The sequence continues at coordinate 41,173 of PVHP010013106.1, read as the reverse complement.
CACCCCATTCTGTTAGGCTGTGACATACTGTGACATGAATCCATGTTACAGAGGAAAGGACAACCAGAGCCTTTAACTCCAACCAAACAGTGGAATCCATCACCCCGCACACCTCATTGCTGGCTAATAAGGAGCCAATGGCACATCTCAAGGTAGTCAAAGGCTTCCCTGAGTGATAGCCTTCCAGCTAAGCCCAGGCCACAGCTCTCATTCAAGCAGACAGGGTGGCCCGGCTTCTGAGGTCATTGGGTTTGTGGCTTGTAGACCTGAATACATCCCTCAGAACAGGTGTTCTGGGGAGAATTTTCCACATCAGATGAGGGATCCACAGTGAGAATGCAATGGTAACAGACAGCCTGAGGCTCCAGGAAACTTGTCAGTTAACAAAGTCTACAGCCATGATCCATCTACCTTACCATTAGATGGTGTGATAGTAGCTTCCCATTGGAAAATCGTAATTGTTTCTTTAAAAGAAGTACATCTTCTCTTATGTGAGAAAGGATGCCTGGGAATAGCATTTTTATTCTCTGGCATGGTCACCTGCTTCAGCAGCAGGAGCCAGGATAAAATTAATAAGAAGTCCCAGTGGATGGACCCTTAGCGCTGAGAAACTCCAGCATTCATGGAGAGCACTGGAGGATCACAGAATAAAGACATGTCACACACTCAAGCTCCCAGCTGGCTTTGCATCACTGAGCAGGTCAATGTGATAACACGGCATTGGATTCAGTCTTCGGGTACGGTAATGCTGCACCTGCACTGGCCTGTACTAGACACTCCATGCTTTGACAAGCTGGGTAAGGATGGGACCATGCAAAGCATCGGTGACCATCAGTGAAAGTGCTTCATAAACCATAAGCACTATGACAGAAGACTTGTTTTTTTTAAAGGGGGGTCTGGAAAGATGTCTCAGCAGTTAAAGTCACTTGCTTGCAAAGCCTGCATGCCCCAGACACAAAGTGTCACATGTATACGGTGTTCATTTGCATCATTAGCAGGAGACCCTGGCATGCATGTGCACACATGCACACAAAAAAATTTTTAAAGAATAAAAAATAGAAGTCAAACAAATAAAATTGTCTTAAGGTCCTCTTCCTACTTTCATGTCATCATTCTAAAGGGAAGATGGTTTACCAAACAGGGACCTGATATGATGCCAACTAGTGGCCCATTGTAACACCCAGAGACCGCACTTAAAGATACCTGCTCTAGGGCTGAAGAAATGGCTCAGCTATTAAGGGGACTGCCTGCAAAGCCTAACAACCCAGGTTCGATTCCCCAGTTCCCATGTAGCCAGATGCACAAAGTGGTACATGCATCTGGAGTTTGTTTGCAGTGGCTGGAGGCCCTGGTATGCTCATTCTCTCTCTCTCTCGCACTCTCTCTCTCTTTATGATTTCAAGTAAATAAATAACAATCTTTTAAAAAGATACCTGCTTTATCTCCCCATGCACTAAGCTGAGGGCTTATATGCATTATGAATGTTCTCTGGTACCAGAGAGGGAAAATGTTTCCAGATAAAGACATTGAGACTCATATTAGACACTGTCTTGAGGTCACACAAGTGACAATGCCACAATGAACACTTAACCATGTCCAACTGTGTACTTCATGTTCATGTTACCCCATAATGCTATCTTAACTAGAAAGTCAGAAATGAACATTGGTTAGCATAGTTCCTTTATGCATATAGGATTTTCAAGACAGGTAAAAATTAATTTCCCTTCTATTCAGTTTAATATCCTTCTCATTGTTGAACATGATGTGCTAATGTCTGAGGCAGAAAGTGTGTGTGTGTCTGGTGAACTATGGACAGAAATAAGTCTCTGTGAAGAAGTAGGTGGTAAAACGGTCTATCGATATGGCATAGTCTATATCCATCAACTATGAAAATCACAGTGACTATTAAATATATAGGGAAATCTAAGGAGAAAGTGAAGGTAAATGTATAGGGAAACATAAGAAGGTGAGGCAAGGAAAAAGAATCAAGACGTCAAATGGCATGCGCCATGAAGTGATTGTGAAGGTTATCCTTCGATATCCTTTCTTGTTAGAATAATTTTAACATGCTTGCTTTTTGTTGGTTTTGTTTTTTCCTTAGCCTATAAAGCAGTAGGTAAAAATAGGATTTCTTACTGACTTGAAGGTGAGTCAAAAGACCTGAGTCATGGACCGGATCTAACCAGCCACCTCTCTTTGAACAACTTGCGAAGATGTCCATCTTTCTCCACCCCCAAGTCTGGAACGTTCTCATGCTGCCGTGATGCAGTAAAAGGCCCTTGTCCTGCAAAAATCCTAAAACACTTGCTACTTATCCTTTGCAGAAATAGTTTTTATTAAGAAGGGGTGCGATTAGGTGCTGCCTCACCCCAACTTTCAGTCAGTCCTCCAATCATAGTAGATGGAGAGTTAGCCAACAGAAATCCAACATTTCAGATTTCCCAATTCATCCATGAAGTGAGTGTTCACAGTTCCACTAAGAGGACTTGGGCCAGATGTGTTGAGAGATCATCTTTATGGGGATGAAGTGTGAGCCTGGCACAGCGCCACACGGCCCCACAGCTCTATGGGTCTCTGCGGCAGGCACAGTATCTCACAGGCAGCCACTTGATGGCATTTTCAGCTCATTGTGCATCTTTATGGCCCAGGGATCGCTCATACACACGTCTATAGTGGCTACACAGAGGAAGCAAGTCAGTAAAGTGGGCTGGATGTAGGGTAACAGGGAATGCTGGAGGCAGAGGTCAACAGAAAAGAATGCCCGTTCTAACAATGTAATGATGGCAACTTCGGCCCACTCCAGATGGTCACTGCTGGGCAGAAAAGTAGGTTAGCTATGGACAAATGATATTTTAAGGAAGCTGAAAATCCACATATATATGCATATGGATGTGTGTGTACATCATCACTTATATAGAAAAGTTGACAAACCAAGTCCTTATAGAGACACAGAATAAAAGAAATTGACAAATTTGAACCACCAGTTGAAAGTTGTCCAATTCTGTTGAAATTAAGTATACAAGCAATGGTCCCAGGAAATATACATAGTTTTTTCTCAAATTTCCAATTACCAATTACATCAAATGAGTGTTTTTGTTTGGTTGGTTTTGGTTTTTCAAGCCAGGGTGTTGCTCTAGGTCAGGCTGACCTGGAATTAGTCTCAGGGTGGCCTCAAACTCATGGTGATTCTCCTACCTCTGCCTCCCGAGTGCTGGGATTAAAGTTGTTCGTCATCATGCCTGGCTTCGAATGAGTGTTTGCAAGTGCTTTACAAATATTAACATAGCCATTATGTTATGAGGCAAGGAGCACCTTGGCCACTTCTGGGTTTAAGATATAAAACCTGTAAGAGCAGATAGGGTTTAAAGGTGTGAAAGCTATGTGAGTCCAGGGCGTTGTATTCTTAGCTAGTACATCTAGTTTTAGTGTGCCCAAAGTTCACCTGAAGATCTAGTTACATATAGAATTGGGTTTAGGAGTCTAGGATGGGACATGAGAGAGAGAGAAAGAGAGAAAGAAAGAGAAAGAGAAAGAGAAAGAGAGAGAGAGGTGAATAAGTGTGTAGAAAGTGTTCATATGTGTGTGGGTACATGTCTGTATGCATGAGTGTGTGGGCTGGAAGTCCACATTACCTGTTTCCTTTTATGGCTCTACACCTTATTGATAGAGGCAGGGTCTCTCACTGAACTCAGAACTCACTAAGTTGTCTACATTAGCTGGCCAGTTTGCCCCCCCCCCCCCCCCGGGATCCACCTGTCAAGTGCAAACCACCACAGGCAACATTGACGAATGTGTCGGGGATTCAGAGGCAGATCCTCACACGTTACCTGGCAGGCATTTTACCAACTGGGCCATCTCCCTGTCTCCTGGAGATTCTTTGTAATTTTTTTCCATCACTGGGAATTGATCCCAGGACCTAACTCATGCTAGGCAAGTGCTCAACCACTAACTACACCCTCAATCGTCTCTGTAACTTTTTATTTTGAGACAAGGTTTCATTAAATTGCCCAGGCTGCCTCATCCTCAGGGATTCCAGACCTGCACCACCAGGCCCAGCGGCTGCTGATGCTGCTGTAGTCCACTAGCCGCACTGAGAAGCACATCTGGACATCCCCCACATGGTTGCCCTCAACAGCAGCACCAGCATCCAGTCCCTGGTGCTCCTTAGAAATACATTTTCAGCAAGTAATGCCAGCTCAAGCTCTTGGATTCACAAAGACTCCAGGGTTTCCACAGCCCCGTTCTTCCTGAGCATCTTAAGTTTGGCTCTGGGAAGCCAGAGTGAGCCTTTCTGCTCTCAGGACATTGACTCTTGCTTGCATAGGGGAGAGCAGAGCATACCAATGGCTCTTAGGATATCAATCGTTCCTATATCCCCTAAGAGCAGCACTTCTTCAGAAAGACCCAAGGACTGTAGCCCTTTCCCTTTATGGTGAAGATTAAGGGGGAAAAAGCTTTACTGCAGTTTAACTCAAGCCATCTCTGATTACACAAAGGTGACTGCCCAGGTGTTTTCTGGCCTTGACACCCCTTCCCAGGAGTTCTCCACCTCTTGGTTTTAGACATTCATAACTTTGGAAAGGCAACCTCATGCACTCTGGGTGTACCTGCGTGGTGGGGTGTTGTTTGGGTGTCTGGAGACCACGGAGCTGTTATGTGGAGTACTAGAAATGCTTTGACAATTCTGAGGGTGGACATGAAATCACTCATGGAGAGGATGTGAGGTGGGTGTCACCAGGCTGGGGACAGAAGAGAAGAGGCAGGCAACTGAAGAGGAGCCATAGCAGTGACTGTGGAATGAGAGTCAGAATGTGAACCGTAAATCCTGATGACGCCCCGTCTCAGCTGATTTCATCCAAATGCCTTGGTCAGAGATAGAGTTCACATCTTGCTGAAAACTGAACCCCCCCCAAAAAAAACCTGATTAAATGTACAAACTGATGTAAATAGCCCTCCATCCATGTTTATGTCCAAACTGTCACCACCAAGGAAAAGAGGCTACATTTTTGAGATTTGGGGTCTGCTTTGATAAGAATATGACTAGAGATTCAGGTGAAAGGCAAAGGGGACAAAAGGAAATGGGGGCAGATGTGGAAGCACCAGAGGGGGGAGATGTGAGATGTTCACATACCTAAACTAACAATAATCTGACTCCATAGAACCCTATCTTCTGTACAACAAGTTTCAGAAGCAGATAGTACCTCAAAGGGGGGAGGGTGGAAGCCTACCTATGTATGGTACAAAGGACACTGACCTCTGGCTTCCCGACCCAGTAAGCAGTTACCTCCCCCAATGAGCTGTTGATCAGAATGACCCACAGAGTCCCTAAAATAAGACAAATTTTTGTCACAGCCCTTGAATACCCACCTCAGGCAAAAGATAAGACCCTATTGCTGAAGATTCCACAGACTGATTTCACACAACACTGAGAGACCCTGCTGAATCCAGAAATGAAGTCAGCTCCCAGATGGACAGCCTGGGTAATGCCGGATGGTGTTGCATGAACTGCCAGGGGAACCAGACCAATGACATCCTGACAGAGCAGGAGGCATCTTCAAGTTACACTGACCGACGGCCTGAGAGTGCAGAACACACTGCTATAGGGCACAGACAAGCAAGTCAAGAAGTGCCCATCTCTGCCAGCCCAACCTAGGTGGGTAATCAACAGCTGGCTAATTGGCTTTGAGATCCGCTCAGAGGCAGGGAACCCCTAACTGGTACGGGGACCCAAGGCAACCTTGAATGGGGACCAAGAACCCCATCTCCCTGGGGAAGTCCTCACTAACCATAGGTCCTCAGAAAGGCTACACCCTCCAAATGCTCACCAACCTAGCAATATTTGTCTCAATTGACCAATAATAATCTCACTCTACACTGGAGACTCTGTTTATATCTTTCAGAAGGTAACGAGAACCAGGGACAATGGAACTCCACCAAAGGGACCTGATGTGACAGTGGACACCCAAGCAGGAGACGATCCATGTAGAGCCCTAACACAACCTCTAAGGAAGTGGGATGACGAGCGAAACTCTTATTCGCACAGCAAGGCAGATAACCTATGGAAGGACAATGAAGAGAGGCACCAAGGTTGCCCAAAATTGTCCAAAACACAAATTTAGAGACTTTTACAAACCTAATGACTATGGAAAATTTGAATTCACCCACTATGACTCGGAAATTTGCAGAAGAGGGGAGGAAAGAATGTAGGAGTCATGGGGGGGGGAGAATAACTAAGGCATAAAAGGGAATGTCATCATGGATTCAATGGCTTTTTCGAATAACCTATGATACTGAGCATATTGTTGTGTTAACATATATAATTTTAAGACAATAAAATCTTAAAAAAAAGAAGTGGCATCCTGAATCCTCAGAAAGCAAAAGGCCCTGCGTAGGCCCATACCCGAGATTCTGGCAAGACAGTCATAATGTGGAGGATCCATATGGAATCCTGCAGAGAAAGACAGGAGGAACAAGGGACCCACAGCCACAGACATTCAATCTACACAGTATAAGCCAGTGAGACAGAAACCAACGATCTTCGACACAAAGACCCCGAAACTCACAACCTTAAAGCAGCCTTAATACTCATCCACCACGACTCAGGGACCTATGCGGAAGAGGGGGTGGAAAGATTGTAAGAGCCGTGGGGGGGGGAGACTATCCAGAAGCATGGCACCCTGCAGTATCAACACACTTGGGACAGGAGGACCAGGTTGAGTACTAGGCTATCCAGGGTCCCCTTCCACAAGGACTGATCCAGACGGCCCATGGAGGAAGATATCCAGCTGATTGGGGATGGGAAGGGGGGTATTGGGGAATTGGGGCTAACAACTCATTGTTTGCCCACTGAATAATGTAACTCATTATGGACAATAAATATATATTTAAGAAAAAAAAAGAAAGCAAAGGGCCCTGGACCTCTCCCCGTGTTTCACTCTGTCTCCAGGATGCTCCCTGCACTTGTAATGGAGGAATGAGCACAGTCAGGCCTCCCAGAGCAGATGGCTCTCCTGTAGAAATTAGGCACCCTATAGAAAAATGGAAGTGTGAAGTCGTTACCATAAAGCAAGAATAAAGTAAACCATTCAATTATGGATGAACAAAAGCACTTGGATTAATAAGAATATTGCATGCTTAAGAGCATTGAAATACCAGCATATTACCATTTTGCATACATAATAAATGAACTTAGAGAACAAAATGATTAGGACATAAAAGCATTAAATGATGGCGGCCTTTCTAATAAGCTAATGATGTACTTGGAACACGGGGAAGAAGGGATGTTGGCGTGCTGTAGGACTCCTGGACATTCATGCCTCTGTTTGGAAGTAGAAAGGTAAACTGAGTCACTGGCAGATTCCTTTTCAGGATGGCAATATGATGTCACCCTGCCTTCCTTAGGATGCCTGAAGAACGGTCCATTGCGGGGAGGGTTAAAGATGATGGGGCAGGAGCAGAGGTTTCAAGGGCACATGGCTCCAGGAACCAGGCAGGTAACATGCATCAAGTGAGTCCAGACAAGGGAGACCATTGCAAAAGCTCCAGCCAGGTGGCGTTTGTGTCTTGGTGTTGATTTCTAATGAGGAAGCAGGAGTCCAGGATTGTCACATCTAACTTGCAAGAGAAGTCAGAAAACTGATGTGTGAGTGACATCTCTTAATCTTTGAAACCCCATGAGAGCCAACCACAATGTCTGGAGGATCAAATCTGCCTTCCTGACCACTGCGGGGGTCTATGGGGTGGTGACAGTACACTGAGATAGACGATTATAGACTGCCCCTGACTTTATCAATACTTGGTTATAGTACTCTGGACAAGCTACGGCCTCCCAGGGACTCGGTTTCCTCCTGTGTAAACCAAAGTCTTCTAGGCTGTAAGTGCTTTGAGGGCAGCCATGATTGTTTCTAGTTCAGCACGCTGTCCCTAAGGCACAGCACCATGCCTGGCATGGGAAGTCATTGAATGACTGAATTTTGTGGAAAGGTGAATGAGAGTCCTGTAAGCCCTGGGGACCTTGCTTGGTTCGTGTCTACCCTGTCCTCTGCAGTCGCCTTCCTCTGACTAGGATATAAACACTTGTCCCATTCCTTTCCCTTGCTCTATTTACTGCATTCACTGACTTCCACTCATTGAGTCATTCCTAGGTAAAACCTTAAGTTAATCTTACCAGGTTGGGTTCGGTCTAGGGCTGGATACGCGCAACACAGTTTTAAAGACAAGAGACCTGCTCTCGAGCAACACTCACACTAGAGAGGTTGAATATCAGCAAGCAGCTTAAAAATGGGAATGCAACACACTCAGTTTCTACATGTGTCATTTCATTTTATCTCCTTGACACTGCCTATAACTCAAATAATCCTGCTTCAGAAAACGGATGCTAGGACTGGGGAGATGGCTCAGAGGTTAAAGGCACTTGCTACCAAGGCCCTCCATCCGGATCTGATTCTGCAGTACCCATGTAAAGTCAGATGCACAAAGTGAACCATATGCCAACCAGTGATAACAGGTATCGAAGATCGGTTAGTCAAATTGAGACACACTTCTTGGCATAATCAAACCGAATGGTAAACCCAATGTCAGTAACTTCCTAATTAGGGAATCTCATGTTATTGAATGTCCTGTCTACAAGCTGCTGAGGGAAGGGAACATGAGAGTAGAAGATGCTCTTTCCGATAGAGCAGCCAGAGAACACCTCTTCGAAGGAGGAAGCATGAGAGAAAGCCCCAGGTGCAAACATACTTGGTGTGTTTAAAACAGAGTAAAACAGTCATCGAGAATCTAATTAAATGAAGCCTCTGAAATCAGTCATCAGAGTATGTGGCACCTAAGTGAAATTTTAAGCATCTATTACATAAATCCATATCAATGTACATTTAATAATACAGAAGAAATTTCCAGGAATAAAGATGGTGGGATTCTATGTGTTTCCAGGAGTAAAGATGGTCGGATTGGGTGTGTTTTCACTGCTTATTTTATATTAATTTCCATATTAGATCCTCACAACAACCTTGTGAGGTAGATAATGTCCTCGACATTTTTATAGATGAGGAAATTAAGGCAAGAACATTATGTAAATTACCCCAATTCAAATGGCTTTTAAGTCATAATACCAAGAATAGTAATTGGGCACTCATCTCTTAAGTTCTGAGCCACTTGCTTACACTGAATATTTGAACAACAGTGAGTCCTGCCTATTGTGTGAGTCAGTCTCTCATTTCTGTGGCACAATACCTCAGACAAACAACTTTGGGAGGTTTATTTTGGTTTGTGGTTTGAAGTCCACGGCTGGCTCCATTGCTATAGTCACAGCAGCAGGAGCCTGTGCCATGGTAACCAAGGAGCAGAGAGCAGAGGAGAACAGGGGATAAGCTACACCCTTTAAAGGCTCACCTCCAGGGACCTTCATCCAAGTAGCTGCGCCCCACTTCAAATGGGTTAAGACATTGATGAGGTTAGTGCCTCATCATGACCCATTCACCACTCTACATCATCAGCAGTTGGGGACACCCCCACCATAGCTCTTGTGACTTTTCATCTGAATTTCATTTGAATGCATTCCACCAGCCTTGATAAGTAGCTGCCACAGCCCTGGCCCTTGAGAAGGCATGGAAAATCTAAGGGAAGTGGCCTGGCTTCCATTTACATCTGGGAGTGTGGGGTTAGGAACAAGTGCAGAATTACACTGAAGGGCTTCAAGCCCTGGAATAGCATTTATCTGCCTCGTGTATCTTCAGCTTGTCTTCCCAGCATGGATACGTCAGCAGACCTTGTGCTGTATAAAAATTATTGCTAGTGTGTCTCTGGACATTTTCATTAACAGTGGGAAATATATTAGCAGTTTCTATGAAATGAAAACCTGTCCTAGCAGAATCCCAAATTTCAATATGTGTTCAATTGCACTTGGGAGAGAGGCCTCTGAGTTGCTCTGGGCCGCTTCCTGGAGCGTGATTTGTGTTCCTCAACCTTTCTTCTTTCTCAGAAGAGTCGGGTAAGGGAACCACCTCGCTCCTTTCTGTACCTTTGGGTCCTGGTGATTCCCTCTTTGTAAGTTCTCTAGACTTGTGAACAGTGACAGGAAGCTCCTGGCTCCCTGTGTGTGCCTGCCGTGTGCCCTGCATCACATGAGGGGAGGTGAGACACGAATCTCCTGTCTTCTCACTCGATGTCTGTTAGATGCAAGGCTCTGTTTCTCTGGTTGATTAATTCTCGAGATTGATTTGGTATTTGTACATATTGCCTTCACGATCATTAAAGAGGCATTAATTGATTATTCAGGTGTAGGATCCATTCTGTACCCCAGCTTTATAGCCCTCTCCATCTTTCTACAAACTGCGAGGGCTGTCTGGCCCCGGCCTGGCCTTCATTAATCTCATCATGAGATATACACACACAGGGAGGGAAACCTCGAATCTGCACATTTCACATCCTGAACATTTCAGTTCAGTAGTAAAGATCTCTGCTAAGAGTCTTCCCTGATACTATTCCTCACAGAGCAGTGAAAACAGATCTCTCTTCTCACTGTCCCCTCACTATGCCTCCATTCCAATTCCATCTTCTATGTGCACATGTTCATACAAGTACATAAACATGTAATCACACACACACACACAAGCTTGTCACTGGAGCTCACCAACCACACTCAAGTTCAAAGTCATGTTTTATTGCTCTTACATTCATGTAACAGCTCAAGTCAAGTGGTCTTAACTAACCTTTGGGCTCTTTAATGTGCCATGGCCCCCATCAGCTTTTATTAGCTGACTGATTGGTTTATTTGCCTGGTAGGAACTCACGTCTCTTCAATCCCTCTCTCTAGTCACATTGACCTCTTGGCCACTTCCTGACCTGTACTCCAGCTTTATGCAAATGTGCATGATGTTATCCATGTCTCCTTCTTTTCCAGCAGTGTTATAATACCTCAAACATGCCTTATTATAGGACTCCGTGCTACACTCTCATGCATTAGCTCATGTGATCTTCAAAGCTATCCATACGAGGGAGGGGCTGCGGCTGGGGATGTATGTGGCTCTGTGGATGAGCACTTACTTACCTAGCATGCTAGAAACCTTGTGTTCAATTCTCAACATGGCCAAAGGAGAGAGGGTCTATTATTGTCTGCATTTTAAATAAGACTTTGAGGCTTAGGAAATGACTGTAGTTGCCCATATCATAGTGATTGGGCATTCACATCTATAAAGCACCTTCTTCATCAAGTTATCACAGTGATTCTGCCTTATTCCACAATACTGATTCCAGACATGCCGCCCCTCTTGAGGCCCAGCATGGAGATTTGTCCCCTCTTGGTGCTCTCCAAGACTTGTGCACATTGTTGTGACATCAGACTGGTGCGCAGATGCTGTTCAATGGAAGTATAGCAGAAGATGAATATAATTTTTGACTTGGAAATGAGAAATACCTGAGAATATATCCATAGATTCTCAGGTTGTCTTTAACCGGGATTTAAAAGTGTGATCCCAACAAATAAGTTACAATTTTTCAAAACTTTAAAAATTTATTTGCATGTATGTGTGTGTACGCACATTGCTAGGATGTCTGGCCAACACAAACAAATGCCAGATGCATGTACCACTTTTTGCATCTGGCTTGACGTGGGTGCTGGGGAATTGACTCAGGCCAGCAGCCTTTGCAAGGAAGCACCTTTAACCATTGAACTGTCTCCCTAGACCCTTAAGTTATATTTAAAGATTGAATTTCATACTTAAATGCCAATTAGCCGACAGAACTTAAAAAAACTCCCACTTATCCTCATCTGCAGACTTCATGATGGCGAGAACAATGTTTGTCTCATCTGTGGAACTTAATTGCTTAGTCCTGGGCCTAATCCAGAATGTCCTAACTGAAAATTGAGGTGAATGAATGAATGAATGATCAACTGGGTACCTAAGAAGAGAGGGCATGTAGTCCACATGGCTAGGATAAATCAAGCTAAACTGAGTAGCTGACTTCTCGGTGCTGATTCCCTGAGGTCACTGGCTATGGTACTTAGAGATGAGACAGTTTGCTTTTAAGTCACACTTGCGTTTCTTTTGCAGCGCAGGAGACCTGCACTTCTTAGCCTAGTAAACAGGAGAGCATGCCTTGTTTAACCAGCATGTGAGCGGAAGTCAGCTATGTCACTTTGGGGTGGAAGACTGTAGGAGGTGGTGCATTAGTAGCCATCTCCCTTTGCTTGGCCACAAGACCCATCAACATTTCATCTGTCAAGGGCTGCCCCACCTACTTACCCACCTGAGAAGGAAAGCTCTGTGGCAAAGGTTAGGGCTTCCCACTGCAGATAGCAAGCATGAACAGGAAATGCCCATTTGCTACATTCGTTAAACCTCTGGTCCCCACAGATGGCTGTGCGGCCAAAGTTATTCCATCCTGACTGATACGGAAACCTGTATGCACATATTCACTACTCGCTTCATAAATATGTATTCCACACTTAGTAAGTTGCAGAAGCTATGCTAGCAGCTAAAGTTATGGTGATGATGCCCTTGACCCAATAATTGCTATTATTTTCTTGGGAGAGAAATGTTTACCCCCCAAACCCCCCCATTTAAATCAAAAACAGTGGAGCATATATTTAGATGGGAAATGAGGCTGTGAGATGACATAATGGGATCAGATGCTCCAAATTCAGAAGCAGTTCTCTGGGGGACTCTGATTGATCAGAGAGGTGGAGGAAGAGGAAGGTCAACTGGGTGGAGGGTTTGGGAGAAAGAAAGAAAGACAGGGGGAACAACATGCACAAAGAATTCATGACAAGACCCCAAGGGTGAAGGGTCAGAATGAACGTCTCTGCAGGCTCAGAGAGACCAGTTCAAATCGTGCCCATCTTCTCAGACTTCCAGCAGGAGAGAAGCAGTGTCATTGAAAGCATGGAGCACCCAGGATGTTCGTGTGCATTGATTAGGACTCTGAGGTGATGAGAACATAGCAAATGCCCCCTTAGCCCAAGACCATAGCTGTGTGAACTACTTCAGCCCCAGACCATATCTGTGTGCACTAATTCTTGCCAGTTTTCTGTTCTCAACAATTACATGTAATCAGGTTCTATGGGCCCCAGAAGTGGGTGTCCTTGTGAAGAAGAGAAAAGCATTTTGGTGACACAGTCTGCCTTAATATTACCTCATAAACCCCTAGTTCCATTCACTCACCATTCGTGGAAGCGAAGTATAAGTTCGCTGGCTGGCATAGCCATCTGATGAGTTCCTGGTTTCATTGCCTGAAAGTGTAAACGAGGCAGGAAGAGATGGCCAGGACTTTGGAGACTGTACACCTGCGAGCAGGTACCCAGTGGAAGCCAGAAGTAATGCTGAATTTCAAAACAGAAGCACAGAAGGAATGTTTACTGGGTCCCAGGGAAGAAGGATATTAAGGTTTTGAGTCCCCTAAATTCCCTGACATGTGTGTGTGTTGACATTCATATTTTTGCAGACATTTGCAAAGGCTAATTAATGTAATTGATAAGGAAACCGAGGCCCAGGGACACCAAAAAAGTGGTCATTGTTAAAGCCAATATCTAAGTCCAGCCCCACACCATTGTGCACCCTCATATCTCCCTGGTGCCAAGCATAAGTTCCCCATCTTTCTGGAGCAGGCGTTTCAGAAGTGAGCACCTTTGGGAGCCAGTGGAGGAAGTGGCCTAGAAGAAACACGATAGAGAAGGAGAAGGTGTGTGTGTGGGTGGGGGGGTCCGTGCCTTTTGAAAGAGGGAAAGTTACTAATCAGCTCCTGTGATAATCCAGATTTGTCCCATCTCCCTCTACTTTAGGAGAATACTCCAATACAGATAATCATGTGAAATCCACAAACTGGTAAAATGTTAGCATCTGAAAACAAAACAGACAGATGAAAAACGCCAATGGAAGACCTTTAGCATAGCAATAGGTAAGCCTCATTTCATTGACAGATTCTCAATCAGTTGCAATGTCTCCCATTAGGGTGCCAGGTGTGATATCTGGAAACATGTCTGGAAATCCCTGCATTCTGGCCAGAGTCACCTCTAGACACTCTGCAGTGCACAGGACATCTCCACCCCAGGCAGCTGTGTCCCCCACGGCCACAGTGGGAGCCTGCAGAGATCCAGTCTAACCTCTGGTCCTGCAAGCTTGGATCTCTAGCGGTTTCTGTATTCATCTAGGTCCTCTCCGGCCCTTCTCCCCTCACGGCTCTCCTCGGGCAGGGATGACATGATGTATTTGCTTTTCATTTGGTTTGGCTTGTTCTAGACCGGGGCTAATTCGTCCTAATGCTGAAGGTCTTGAGTTACACTTGCAAATCCAGCTTAATGTTCAAGTGTATAAGGAACAGGAGCAATTCAACTCCAGTCAATAATGTAAACAATGCTGGGTTTAGATAAACCCCATTACCAAGCCTGAAGTGGCCCAGGGCACCTCTGCTACTGCTGATTAGTGTAAATGCTAAACACAGACCAATTAACACACTCTAAGACTGCTTATCTCTGTCACTTAGTGTGGAAATAAAGCCCAACGCTAAATACACATATTGATTTAGCCATTAAACCCAGCATCACTCAAAACAGAACTCATTATAATATTGAGCAAAAACAAAGTCACCTTAGTTTTCAGGATGGGCTGGATTATTACACATTTACACTTCTGTTAATTTCCCCAACAGGGCGAAGGATGGACTCCCACTGTGGATATGAATGAGCTCTAAGATAGACCAAAAAAAGTATTACCATCATCTGAACACTCTCTGTCTTTAGCCCTAAACATATGCATTTATGTGGGAATACTTTCCCTTTAAAATTCTATTTTAGCATAGAAGAGGACATTTTATGCTTGGAAGAAAGGTTATTAAACGGGAAGGTGAACTCAGATATTAAAAAACAACAACAAATACAAAACCCACAGGCAATATAATCAAAGCAGGGAAACTTTGAGCATTAACCACAGGCACTGGTCCTGGAAACCGAGGATGGAAATGCCTTTCCGGTTCAAGTAGAAGCAGCTGAGTGAGGAGTGGGGGGGACAGAGCGCCCTAGGAAATCGCTGTGTTGTCACTGAGTCCCCTGCCACCATTACGTCAGCCACCATGCACTTCCAAATGATTGAAGTCTTCCTAGTTGGAAAGTGAACTTCAGTGAGGGTTTCCTCTTGCTGACCTTCTGATACCCATGAGTAGCTCAGAGGGTGGGCACATGGAGGACACGTGTGTGCCATGGTGCCATGGTAGCCAGGTGTCTAGAAGAGCCACAGCCACAAAATGTCAGATCCGGTTTCCTGTGCTGATTTTCCACAGATTTATCAGAAGACCTTTTAAACCTTTCTTTTTTAAAAAAAATATTTCTTCGATGAGAGAGAGAGAGAGAGAGAGAGAGAGAGAGAGAGAGAGGCCACTACAAACCAACTCCAGATGCATGCTTCACTTTGTGCATCTGGCTTATGTAAGTACTGGGGAATTGAACCCTGGCTGATTAGCACCTTAACCTCTGAGCCACCTTCCACCCCAACCAACATTCACATGTCACATTCTTTGTGACAGGAGTACATCACTAGATGGACACGTGATTGTAGCCCTTGTAAATCTCTCTACCAAATGTTGCCCTGTCAAGGTATTCTGCAGGCTACATAAACACCACTTTGTTTATTAGCTGCTGTTAAAGAGCGCTTCTGCTGTTACAGACCAATGGTAGAGGTGTGCTATACTTTCTCCTCAGAGAGGTGCACATAGCCCATTATACCCCCTAGTTACCCCGGCCCCTTATTGATGGGTCTGTCATCCTCAAGCACAGTCTCCACAGGGACCTAGCATTAGCTCCTATCCCTCTAGAACAAGTACAGAACTGTCAGTAAACACGCGATAAACAGTGTAAATACCCATGGATAGTGACGTGTGGAGGGGGACAGGACTGGTAAGACAACTCACTAGGCAAAATGGCAAACCCTAGAAGGAAGCCTCATAGGATTGGGCGCTACAAAAGTACTATAGAACTCATCATCTAAAAGCCTTGGAGGCACCAGCTGCCAACCACAGCAGGTGAGGGACACAGCATGGGGCTAATGGTGGGATGTTGGGTGAAATCCACTTCCTCTTCATGCACTGCCAAGAAACTCATAGTCCTCACACTAACCCACCTCTTCAAATGCCACATGAAAACACCCCCCAATATCACTGATGTAAACTAACGTGGCCCATGGCACCAGTGGGCATCATTATTCCAGTACACCTGCAGACTATAGTGGCAGGTTCAGAGATGGCCTATTAATTAGTTCCCCCAAAAGATACTACTGTGCAGTGAATATGATGGCTTGTGTGCTGGAATCGGGGTCCCCAGTGTGCTGGCATTCAAACACAGCATCTAAACCATGGGGTCACTGCTGACACCACCCTCAGAAAGGAACTGATCTATTTACCACAGGATCAGTCAGCTGGCTGCCACAAGAATTAATTTTTAGAAAAAGAACCATCCTGGTCCCTAAATCCCTGTGACTCTATCTTGCCATGTGAGTTCCTGTCACAATGTGCCCTGGCCACAGTGCCATGATGAACTCTACCCTGAGACAGTAAGCTTAAACAAACCTGTTCCTTCCACAAACTGCCTGTGGTTCTGTATTGTGCCTCAGCAATAGAAAGTAACTGATATAGAAAACTGGTACCAAGAAGTGCAATAAGCCTGAGTGTGCGGTGCTTTGTCTTTCAAAGCTGGTGTGCAGGAGGAATGGGGAAGACTTGGGAACTTTGGACTACAGAAGCTTATAATGCTATTAGCAGAGGCTAATGGGCCATTCTGGTGGGAGTTTGAAAGATGGGAAGGCTGAGAGAAATAGGGATGATGGAAGCTTGGCTCATGAGGTTTCAGAAAGGAGTAAGAACTCTTATCAAGAACAGGGCTAAAGGAGATTCACGTGATATTCTGGCAAAGAAACTGCCTTCATTCTGCCTGTGCCCCAAGAACTTGAATGATGTTGAAGTTAATATTAATGGACTAATGAACTTGGCAGAAGAAATTTCAAGGCAGAAAAGCATTGAGTCCGTGACATGGTTTCCCTTAGCTGTTCTCACATAGATCATAGAGTAAAAGAGAACCAAAGGCAGGACAACAAGATGAGAAATGTGAAGCCTGGCATGGAAAGCCTTTGAGAAATGTTAAAGTCCCAGGCCAGGAGACAGCAGCTGCTTCTGCTCTGTGGACAATAGGAAGGATGCCCCTAGGGAGAGACCTTTAGATGAAGGCTCAAAAGACGATGGGTGTGAATTCTTTGGAGAAGGCAGATATTCCTACTTCCCAAAGACTCCTACCATTGTGGACCAAGGCCTGGGTCTATCCCAAGCTGGCATTAGACCTTGGTAGTATTGCCCGTGTAGTACTGGTCTTGGAGGTACGAGAAATACAAAATGAATGGGGGTCATGGGTCCAGAGAGCTGCTGAAGCTGAGCAATGTGAGGTAGGCTCACAGGCCCTGATGGAGGCCATGAGAAGCAGGAAGATGAACCATGAGTTTCAATGGAGACCCCAGGTGCCAAGGCCATGGCACGCCAACCAAGGAAAGCCATGGGCTCAGGGCAGACCCAGGCCAAGACAGAGGCTAAAGGCAGTCCAGTGGTGGAGCAGGGCTACCAAAGCCTTTTGGAGCTGAGACAATTTCATCCCAAGGTCCAGATACCAAAGAAACATAGAGATGTAGGATTTAAAAAAGATATTTTATTTATTTATTTGCAAGGAGAGAGAGAAAGGGAGAGAGAGAAGAGAGAGAGAGATGGTTACGCCAGGACTTCTAGTCACTGCAAATGAACTCCACATCATTTTCTGTGTCTGTCTCTATGTGGATACTACTGGGGAACGGAACCTGGGTCGTTAGGCATTGCAGGCAAGCACTTTAACCACTGAGCCATCTCTCCAGCCCAGAGATGTAGGATTTGCTGCTATCCCTGCTGGGTTGAGTCTTGCTTTGGTTCAATCTCTCCTTACTATACCACCATCATTAACCTTTGAAATGAGAATTGACTCTATGCCACGGTAGGTTTGTTTTGATTTTATAGGCTCTCAGTTAAGATGCTACCCTGACTCTCACAAGATACTGCAAAAGACTTACGTGGATGTTCAAAGTTGTACTGGATACATTTTTGCACCATGTGATAGCCCTGGAGCCTATGAGAGTCAGGGGCAGAATACGGTGGTTTGATGGTAAAATGCCTTCCATGGGCTCATCTGTTTGAGCATTTCATCCCCTGTAAAGATGAGTATTTCTTTGACTTAAAATTTATAGTTTTCTAAGAACATACCCAAAGGTTCCCACGTTTCTTTGAATCTGTATTTAAAAGTGCTATCTGAACAAAGAATTTATATTGAATTTACATTTTTCACACTGAAATGCCACATGGACTACAGAAATTTCAATAACTTGAAGTGGCTTGAATGTAAATTGCCCCTCCAAGATTCATGTGTTTGAACACTGGAGTCCTAAGTGAACACAGGGGTTGGTGCTGCCAATGGTAAAAAAAAAAACGAGTTATCTGCTTTAGCATCTGGTAATGTAATTGGGAAGCGTGTGCAACCTTTAAAAGGTGGAGCCTTGTGGAAGAAGTGTGTCACTGGGGATGGGACTTGGGGTTTTATAGCCCAGCACCATCCTCCCTCCCTCCCTCCCTCCTTCTCTCTCTCTCTCTCTCTCTCTCTCTCTCTCTCTCTCTCTCTCTCTCTCTCTCAGATTCCTATCTTCTGTGGTGACTATGGCTGCCTACTCAGGCCTTCTGTCCCTTCCCTACCTCTGGAACCACAAAGTCAATTAAACCTTTTTTCTTCTCTATGAAACTTTTGGTCAGGTATTCGTTTACAACAATGAGAAAGTCATATATATGTGTGTGTGTGTGTATATATATATATATATATATATATATATATATATATACATATATATAGTTTGTGTGTGTATACATTTCCCAGGCTGTTCCTGACATAGCCCATGCTAGGCTAGTTTACAATCCTCCTGCCTCAGCCTCCCAGGAGCTGAGAACACAGGTGTGCACCACCACACTTGTCTTGCTAACTCCTTTCTTTTGATGCCCCAAATTTTCTGAATAATTTCAGTCATTCTCAATGCTTTGATGTTCACCTTTGCACCAAAAATAAACAAACAAACAAAACCCCTAAGTGGCCTAAGGAACATTAGCTTTTCTGCTGAGCTGCACATTTACAACTCCAATTTCCTGCTGGCAAGCTACAAGTCCATGGAATGAGCAATGCCAGAACTACTCACCCTCTTCCACATTGCTCCCGAGCCCCAGCCCTAATCCTCTGCCTCAGATGCCTCCTCCTCAACAGGACTATCATTCACTCAGGATGCTAAAGCAGACAGATAACTCAGCTTATCACCCTTGGCAGGACCAACCCCTGTGTTCACTTAGCAACCAAGTCCTGACAACTCTGCCTTAAAATGTCTCTCCATACACGCTTTCTTTGCTTCAGCTTCCAGGCCCTAGAGCATCTTCTCTACCTCCAGGTCAGCACCCCTCCAGTCTGCCTTCCCCATGGCAACCAGCATGGTCTTTCTTCAAAAGACATGGGAACTTCACAAGACTAGCCGAAATGGTATGGTTGTTGTAAGCAATAAGGAAACCCCTTCTTGAATTCCCTTTAAAATTCCCTCAAACAGCCAACGATGGAGTCCAATGATATCTCTTTTTACTGTATAAACTCAATAGTATCCTAAATCAGAGTGAGTTTACATTAATTAGTGTCATTTGAAAAAGACCTAAGAACATGTCTTATACAAGCTTATTGGAAAAATCTTAATTACTTTGATACTGCCTAAAAATCAATAAACCAAAATATTTTTGGTTGTGTTGGAAGTAATTTCAAACTCAAAGAAAAGTTTCAAGAATAAAGCAACAATGACATCATCTCTATGTACTTTACCCAGGTGCATCTGTTGATAAGATTTCGTTAAAGTACAATGCACTGGGAGGAAGGATTGCACAGAGGTCACAGAAGCAAGCATGATGGTCTGAGGGGACCTGAGAGCACCCAAGTTCAAGTCTTCAGATCATACATTAAACAGCTGGGTGTGCCCATGCATACCTGGAACGCTAGTCCCGTGTAGATGCAGAAACCCAGGAATCACTGGGGCTTTGAAACGACCACAGCTCTGAGATCATCAAGAGACTCTGGCTCAAATAAGAACAATGGGCAGGAAAGCAATGGGCAGGACACCACCCGGCACTCCACTCCGGCCACTCCAGATGAGTGCACTCCACTGCAGGTGAGGGCATGGGGTGTCCCAAGGGCACATGAACGTGTATACACTATTCAAACCCCACATGCAGACACACAAGCAAAAAATGCTTTACTACTTGTTCCCTCCATGTATAAACACTCACACACGTAATTACTTTTCAGAACCATTTCAGAGTTCATTGCATAGTTCATTGTTGGAGGAATGAGTTACTTGGAAAACCATCCCTCTCAGGGCATCATTTCTATGAAGCCTGGACCTTTCAGTCCAAAACACTTCTGTGTCTATTTCTAAGAATAACTGGTTTTTATTTAAGCCCAGTGCACTTATCCTCTATGCTAAATTTAACACTGATTCAATACTTCTGTCTAATCTACCATCTGAATTTCAATACTGTCAATTGACCTATAATGTCTTTTATTACTTATATTTTCTCTCCAGTACCAGATGCACTTGAGCATCAGAAGTTGCATTTATTTGCTAGGAACATGTTTCCTGTTAGCTGGAACATTTCCAGTATTTTACCATAACTCTTTCTTTGTCTTTTATGACACTGATATTTTTGAAAAGTGAGGTCCTTTTTTTTCTTTTAAATAGAACTCTCCTTGTTTAATGGCTTGTCAGTTGTTACCTCATAATAAGATTCTAATGAACCATTCTCCAGTGGGACAGCAAGTCCATAAGCAAGACTCACCTTTGATTCGTCAAGGGATCCTGTCTATGAAACACATATACTTTCAATCTGTCACTCAAGGTAATTAAATTTTGATTTTTCCTAGAGTTTATGCACTCATCCTGGTGATACCCCACATGATCTAAAATTAGCTGCTCTCCTAGGGACCATCCATTGGGAAAAATTTTCCCCATACCTCTATTCCTTTGAGGACCTCCTCCCTCTGTTTCTCACCTATGCTGCTCAATCCTCATAGTTTGTAGGAGACAGATCCCACATCTTCTTTCAGGGATATCATTAGGGACCAAGGCTGGTCAGTCCAAGTCATAGAAATGCAACAGGGGGCTAGGGAAATGACTCAGTGGTTAAAGGTTCTTGCTTGTAATACCTTCCGGCCCAGCCAGCCCAGGGTTTGATTCTTCACTACCTAGCTAAAGCCAGATTCACAAAGTGGTGCATGAATCTGGAATTTGTAGTGGCAAGAGAATCTGTTATGCCCCCCCACACACACTGTCTCTTGCTCTCAAATAAATAAATATTTATAAAAAAGAAATGCAATCAAGGAGGAGCACATATCCTCTAAATTAGGCTCGACTATCTCTATGCTCTGGGAACTATGAGGTGCACATTTGTTTGCATTGGTGGGGGGTATCACATCTCAAAGGAGAGACCATTTTTGAGAATGAGGGGGTACACAGCGGTAAGGTAAAGTGCATCCATGAGAAACAATCTCATTAACCCAAATAGTATTTCTAGTCATCTCAGTAATGTTTTACTGTTATTGCTACTGGTAGTGAATATCTGATTGCCATTTTGACAGAATTAGAAATCACCATCTCCATGGAAACAAATCTCTGGTCATGTCTATGAAGGATTTTCTAAATTAGGCATGAGGATCCTTCCTGTGTGTGGCACCATCCCATGGATCTGGCTCCTGGACTGTATAAAAATGAGAGAGCTAGGTAAGCAAACAGCATTCACTTCTCTCTACTTCCTCTTTGTTGAGGTGATACCAGCTGTCTGCTCCTGCCATGCTTCCACACCATGATGGACTTCCCTTCAAGACCATAGACAGAAAAAAACTCCTTCCTCAAGGAGCTTTTTGTTGGCTATTTTGTCCAAGCAATGAGATGGTCACTGATACAATTATCAAATGTTGGCATTGCACAGTGGGCAACCAACATTACTATATACAGTAAACCTGTGGCCAAAGCTATGACCAAGAATACTGCTCAATTACATGTAAACTTATAATAGAAAATCCAGATGAAATGGATCAGTTGGAAGAAATATAAATACCACAGAAAGGATATTTCAAAATTTAAATATATTATTTATCATAGAAAAATGATAAATTAAAAAAACATTCAAGAAATACATGTGCTCAGAAAGCTTCAGAAATTAACTCTATGAAACCAAAATAGGAATGCTTATGCCACTTGACCTGGAATAGAACATGTATTACAGGCATAACATAATTTGTGCTCATAGAAAAATGCTAAAAACTTGTCCGAACACTTCAGCAGGCAAATTTTGCTAGCTCTCAAATTTTGCCTGTGGATTCATCAAATGGACAAGAAACAAAAGTTCTTCCAGGAAATGGGAATTTTTATGACCACATAGAGAAAATATCCATTAAGCAGAATAAATCTGGGAAGAGTGAAAAGGGGATTAAGTGTCAAGACCTGGAATGGAAAATATTCTTAATTTTGAGATGGAATTGATTCCAAAAATACCTAAATAGGATACCAAGTTTATAGTTAGGAAACATGCCACTGTGATAAGTTATTTAATGAACTCGGTATTCCTCAGGCATGGTTACATAAACGTGAAGCAGTCCTTGGGTAAAGTAGCGGAAGCATTCTATCTATAATAAAGAGTATAGCAAGCTCCCTTCGCAGTACAGTGGTAAGTGTATATTTTCCTACAACGCTCAGCTTAATAGAAATACTCGAAGAAACATCTGGAAAAAGATGTAGTTAATGGGCCACTGAGGCAACCCCCTGTTTTTCCTGTTCCCATTCTTTGGGGAACAACAATTCATTTTTCCTAGGAGATCATCTGCCCTATTCTTAACCTATCCCCAGATCAGGATTAACCAGACGATTGGATGCTTCAGCAGGGATGTTTGGTCACAGTTCCAGCCTCCTGACAGCAGGAACTATGGTGATCAAGCTTGTGATAACCATAACAAGTCAGAAGTTCAGGGGAGACTCATTCTCTACTGGGGTTGCTGAGTTGAGAGACCATAGGTCAAGCTACTACACAAGTTCATGACCACACAACCAGTGAGAAGAGAGATAAATGGCTCACACCATTGAATGTGATCCCTGGTCCAGGTTTTCCTGAGTTCAGTCTTGACTTTTGAATTATGAGTATCTACAAAGTATTCTTGAACTCATTTGAGTTCAGTTTCTGGCATTTGCCATCCAGTGGTTTATAGCAAATTCAGCTTTACAGACAGGCTACATGAGAAATGGTTACAAGAACTGTTGACTTTGAAATTAAAATGACACCAGGATGTCATGAGGATTCCTTTAAATACCCAAGCATCAGCTCACAGCCTCGAAGGTGAGGGAAAGTGGTCCGCATCACTACTGTTGCTGTGTACTTTAGAGAGGCTTTAAAAAGATGCCAAGACAAGAAAACTATTTCTTCTCACCCAGAACAAAGAGGAGACAAACTGTTTTCCTCTCTGGGGATATGACTGCAGATGAGAACATGGATGGGGCTGTTTTCCATAGTGGTGAAGATGTTTTCACAGGGAGAGAAGAGAGAAGAGAGAGAGAGAGAGAGAGAGAGAGAGAGAGAGAGAGAGAGAGAGATCGATCAATATACTTCCTAAACCAAGCAATTCACTGACTAGACATAGAAAAATAACATATTAATAAACATGATGAAAGCTAAAAAAAATTTAGAAATCTCTTAAGTCCAAAATATGTGAGACTTACAGGGCAAAGAAAAACAAAAGCAAATTGCATTGGCATTAGTCAATGTATTGCTAAGTGGAAAGCTCTAATATGCTTACGGATGAGATGACTTACCTATTAAAATTCAAGTTAGCTATAAACTTTCATATCAATTCAAGGGCATTTAAGTTACAATGTCCAAGTCTCATTAATTTTATAAAATGGTAATTTTAATAGAGAAGAGTAAACTTCACCAAGGTGGTTAAACATTTGAATAAATAAAAATCACGAGGAAGGACTTTTCCAACAGATGTTATTACACATTATGAGTTTAATGTAACCAAAACAATGTGGTATATCCCCCTCCCACCTAGGGCTTTTTATCCCACAACCACAGGCTTTTGACTTGACTTTCAGTATCAGGCATGAATTCCCTCCCAAGGATCTAGTCTAAAAGCCCATCAGAGAGCGGTCAGTTAACCCCATTGCAAACATGGCGCTATTGCACTAAGGGTCACATCTTACCTAGACTGGCTAGTTGTCAAGGTGGTATTGATAAAAATGAGTAACTATGTCAGGAAGACACAAATTGCATTACATATGATAATTGCAAATATAATAAACAACAGTCACTATACATAATTTGATATAGTAAATAGTACTGTCACGATTGCCTATCATATGGTACAAAAATAAATTGGATCCCACTATCTTATACTTTGTATTAAATTTTAGCTGGATTAAAAATCTAAATGTATAAGAAATAGAGATAGTTAAATCCTATTAAGGTTTAAAATGATACATGCTCCTCTCGCTCTTTGGGGCACATGAAGTGCCTAGCTCTGTCTCTTATTCCAATATCTAACTTGCCCTCTGTCCTGCCTCCACCTCTGATGGAAGAGGAAGGATGCAGAGAGACAGATAAATGGCAGAGCCTTCTTGGAGGCCAGAAGGATGCCAGGCCAGGATAGTCACCTCCAACCAGCAATTAGAAGCTGTTTTGGTCTCCAGTCTTACCTGGTCTCTATTTCACATTTCTCTGCTGGTCTCAGCCAAGAAATGAATATCCTGTCCCATTACTGACATTGATTAGCTCCTGAGGCATCTTATCTACAAATGCTACCATAATTAACAAGGAACAACAGAAACAGAAGTGAATGCTTTTCTTAGGAAGGTGACGTAAAGTCACTATTTTTATACCTGTCCTGGCACAGTCTGAGGAAAATGGAAGTGAAAACATTAAAGAACGAGAAAAGAAAACTCTTATTTTCCACTCACCTACTATGTGCAAGGTGCTTTGTGGGAGATTACATATGATGAACAGGTCGAGGGCTTGTTCAAGGTCACTGTGGTAGAAGTAACCTGAAGTGCTTTCTTGCCCATTCTCCCACTTGATCACTTCAATTTCTCTTGGGGAATCATCCCACGTCCACTCTCAGCGCCGGTGTGCCCGGGGATGGGCACATTGCTGAGGCAGACCAACCAACCTGTTTCACTTCTGGCCACAGTGATTCTGGCATTGCTAGGTACGAGACCTGGTAACTGCTGATAGCTTCAACTTTACTTTTTTATTGGAACTTTTGGGGAAAATCTTCTCTCCATGTGAGAAGATGGGCTGGTAAACTACAAACCTAGAATTCCAGAGACGATTCTATGCACAAAGGCAGTGGGAGGACTCAGCTGAACACAGAGAAACATAGTCAGAAGATGGGGCAAAAGACAGAGTGTCAGCTGTGTTATTTGAGCCCCTATGCAGTCCAGCCATACCTGGACTGTGCTAGTACTCGGGCCAATACATTCCCATGTTTATTTAGATTTGGTTTATGTCCTCCCTGCATGGAAAATATCTTGATTAATTGAGTTGCAGAGCTAGGAAGAGACAGTGGCAAGATATCTTTCCTCCTGTCTCCGGTGCTCCAGACCTACCACAGCCATGCTTTCACACAAACACCTCCTGTGAGCTAAAGGAACAGCTCTCTTCACACAGGAATCCCCTGACTCCTGGCGTATGCTCAGGTTGGTGTGAACTGTGCCCTGTTGTTGGTGGACACGCTTAGAAGGGACATCCTGGGAAAGCTGATGGAAATAAGACTTAAAAGACACATTTTTAAATACTAAAAATGAAGTCCAATTGCTAAGGACTTGCTTTATTTAATATGTACACAATATTATGTACACAGTATTCCGGGGGATTTATTTAATATTTATTTAATATGTATGGGGTATTTATTTAATATGTACACAGTAATACATACATGGTATTCCAGAGGGAATGTGTATACGTGGAGCTAACAAAGAGCTGTGAGTCAAAAGGGAGTCAAGAAAAGTGTGCTTCCCACATTCAGCTGGGAGATTGCAGGAAGAAGGTGGAGTTCTCTGAGCCTTAATTCTTTCTCTTCTTCCTGAGATCTGGAAGAACTCTTGGGGGATGAACAAGATGCTGGCTACTAGTGCTTTAAATCTTATTCATTGAAAATGGCTCCGTAGTATCAGGACGACATAGTGCAGGGACATTTGAGGACAATGAAGATTTCCATGTTACTAGCAGCATGCAGTAGTGAGTCTTTTGACTTAGCAATAGAAACAAATAGACATTTAAAGAAGTGAACATTTGGTTAAAAATAAATAAATGGGATCAAGTCAACTGCATTTACCAACAGCAAAAATTAGCTAAGAAGCAATATTGAAATGACAAAGATACTGTTGTAAATAAAAATATCTATTACATGCTCTTTATTATATTGTATGAATGATGACCTATGTAAGTAATATAAGTAAGATAAAATAGAAAAATTAAGAGAACAAGTGATAACAAGTTTGAAAAAAAATAAATCTGAGTGAAAATACCAAACAAGACTATATAAAAGAGAAATAAAAGAGATTAATGTACTAATAGAAAATGGGGACTATATTATACAGCTGAGATATTTAAATAAAATAATTTAACAAGAGGAATGGAGTTAGTGTAGACTGAATATTGCGTGTCTCCCCCATCACATGCAGTAGAACACTATGACTCTTGGAATTGTGAATAACACCGAGCCATCATACATTGTGCTTTTTTCCTACACATAAACATCTCTGGAAATGTTTAATTTATAAGTGAAGCACAGGAAAAGATTTCCAACAATAGGTAGTAATAACACAGAACAAAGATAATAACATACCATGATAAATATCCAGCATCTGTCTCTACTCTGGGACCTTGGGCCATTATTAAAAGAAAGGTTACCTGGACAAGCGTGCAGCAGCTGACCCGATAACCTAGAAGGTAGTATATACAGTGGGAACACACCTGGCACAGTGACAATGACCTTCCCAGGCAGGACAGGGCAGGATGGGATGGCATGGGGCAAGATGTCATCCTGCTCTCAGAATGACATGTAACTTTAAATCCATTGTCTATTTCTGGAGTTTTCAATTTAATATTTTGAATCGTGGTTGACCATAGGTAACTGAAACTGTAGAAAGTAAAACCAAAGGTAAGGGGCAGACACTGTTTACAAGCCCTCAACTATCAGTGTTTGAAGATTTGGGGAGGTAACTAGGTTTAGACGACCTTAGGAGAGTTGGACACTCATGACAGAATTAGTGGCCTTAGAAAACAGATCAAGACATAAATGTAAGACCTGAAACTGAAACGTCTAGAGGAAAAAGTAGAGAGAACACTTCAAGAGGTAAGAGTAGGGAGGGAATTCCTGAATAGGAGCCTGATTGTCCAGGATGTAAGGCAAATAATCAGCAAGCGGGGCCTCATGAAACTGAAAAGCTATGCAAGGCACAGCAGAGAAAATCACTGGCTCTGTGTCTGACTGAGGATTAGTATCTATATTATATTATATTATATTATATTATATTATATTATATTATATTATATTATATTATATTATATTATATTATATGTTACTATTAGTAACATATAAAGAACTCAAAATACTAAGTAATAAAAAAATCGAAACAATCCAATGAAAAAGCAAAGTATGGAACTGAACAGAGAGTTCTCAAAAGAAACAGATACAAATGGCCAAGAAACATATCTAATATTTTCCAGCATCTTTAGCCACCAAGGAAAATGCAAATTAAAAGTACTTTGATATTCCATCTCATTCCAGTCAGAATAGCTATTATCAAAAATTCAAATAACAACAATGCTGGTGAGTTTGTGGGGAGAGAGGAACCCTTATTCACTAAATGAAATAACTAAGGAAAATTCAAATAGCAGTTTCTCAAACAAACACCCAAAATAGATCTACTACATGGCCCAGCTATACCATTCTTGGGAACATAACCTATGAGCTCTTCGTTTTTCTATAGAGATCCTTGCTCAGTCATATTTCTTGCTGCTCCATTCACAACAGCTAGGAAAGGGAGCTCTCCTGATGCCTGTCAACGGATGAATGGATCATGAAGATAACGGGTAGAGAGACGATGGAGTTATATTCAGATGTGTTGGAAAATAAAGGTTGGAAATTTGCAGGAAAATGAATGGATCTGGAAAATATTAGAGCAAGTGAGGTTATCCAGGCCAAGAAAGTAAAGCCTGGCAATTCTCTCTCATACATGGATCCTAGCTTTGAATGTTTAGATTTGTGAGTTGAAATAAAAGGGCAGGAAGCTAAAAGAGGGGCACGAGGAGCTTGAGGGAGAGAGCCTAGAGGGAGAGGATAGCAGATATGTAAACAGAAGGACAGAATAATTATTGTGAAAAGGTCTAAGTGGGGCCAGGGGAGGAGAAAGAAGGAGAGGAGAGGATCAAGGACTTAAGCAAAACTAAAGACATTATGGAAAAATCCACAGGGCAACCCATTTCTTTGCGAGCTGATTTAAAAATATAACGAAGAAAAAAGAGCTCTAGTTTGAGCAGAAACTTATTTGGGGGTGGATAATACTGCTCTCAGAAGCCATAGGTTATTACAGAAAAACCCTACTGCAAGCTCCCAGTGAGAGGTTGGTCAGGAAAATCCTCCAAGGCCCCCCAAAGGATACAGACTATTTCCAATGTTCTTGGCTGCCCAGCAGAAGTCGATGGGAAGACGCTAATGCTGAGACACTGAAAAGTCAAGTGGAAACTGAGCTGGAAGCCAGCTGTTGAGCGCTGGAAAATGCTCTGCAAACTGTGGAGGAGGCAAGTCATGAACGGTCTTATCCCATGGTAGATCCACACAACCAGCCAGGCAAGGTGTGCCCATCAGTGCAAGAGCGACACACCTGATATAAGGGTAGTTACCCCTCTGGGATTGGATTATAGATCTGCTCCACAGGAGAGAACTCACACCTGGTATTGAAAACCTAGTCAACAGCCTATGACTGGGGAGGCGACCACCCCACCGTCGCATGCTTACCCTCTGCCAAGCCTGACCTGAGGCAGGTTGGCCCTGGCACCATACAAGTGCCAAAGCCAGTTGGCTCAGGGCGACTGAGCTTACAACTTCAAATTTACAGACTGGGACTGACAACTAGACACCTCACATCCCTGTTGTGAGAAGTCAAGAAGGAAATCCACCTCTGCCCTGGACACCCCATGTTATGGTTTGGATGGAGAAGGTCCCCCATGGGCTCATGTGTTTGAACACTTGGTTCCCAGCAGGTAGCGCTCTTGGGGACGTTGTGGAATCTTTCGCAGGTGGGGCTGAGCTACAGAAAGAGTCCTTTGATCTACCTAGATGTAAGAAGTCCCCAGCAAGCTCCCATGTGGTGAACTGCATCCCCTAGGCTGTGAGCCACATTAAATCTCTTCTCCCCTAAGTTGTTTCTGTCATGCATTCTGTCACAGCAAGGAGAAAGTTACTAACACACACTGTGAAGACACAGTTTCAGGGGAACCCCAAGTGTTGTTGTCAGACCACCATGGCCCCAAGACTTCTCAGTCTGCCTCTGATAACCTGTATGCAGCTTTGAATATTGGGTATTTTAGTTATGTGTTAAAGAAGACCACAGATTCCCTGAGTTGGGTTTGAATAGAATCAAAAAGGGGGTGGAGAGATGGCTCAGCAGTTGAGGGCATTTGCTTTCAAAGCCTGACCACCCTGGCTCAATCCCGCAGTACCCACATGAAGCCAGATGTACAAAGTGGTGCATGCCTCTGGAGTTCATTTGCAGAGGCAGGAGACCCTGGTGTGCTCACTCTCTGTCTCTCTGTGTCTGCCTCTTTCTCTCTCTTTTTGTCTCAAATAATTTTTTTAAAAAGAGATAAACCTGGTTCAGTCAGTATGAAGAGAGCTCAGAACCTGCCTGCTACTCCACAAATGTTGTTAATTCCCTCTATTTCACTCCCTCTTTCTAACAAGCCTACTTCTTTTGGTGTCGTATTTTGTTACTCACTAGCTCAATCTCCCTCACTGACATTAATAAACCTAATAGAATCCTCACTGTTTCCTCAGGAGGCCATGAAAACTCAGAGGTTAAAGGATTCTCTATCCTGGCCTGACACTAATTCCTAGGTCCCAATCAGCATGGAAAGATCTTTTTCTCTTGCTGGCTGTCAACATGGAAATATGTATCATATATAACAAATGGCACCAATATAAAACTTAATGCCCTTAATACTTCCTTTCAGTTGCTACCTTTTGCATTAATTGGAACAAGAAATGTTCCACTTAGTTAAACTATCTACTTAGTATCCTGCTCATAAACACATCTGCAGCCAGAGCTCGCTGGTTCAGTGGGTTTAAATTAGTTGGTATCAATGTTATTGATGATAAGGGACTCAGATTGCATACTGAGTCAGTAACACAGCAGGCTGGTGATGCTCGTGGCATTTCCAGATCTCCAACGAGGGTGGATCCGGCTCTGCTGGGGTCTCATGCTCTGTCAGTAAGCCCTCACCCCGGGGAATGAGGGAGGGACATCTGCGGGGTAATCCCTACATAGTGAACCCCACTGAAGTGCTGCTCCTGGGGTTCCATACTGCTGGACTGGGACAAGAAGCTTGTGGAAGCAGCCACAGGGAAGTGGTCATTCAAGGTGGGATGAGACTTCTCGGTGGTGTGGCTGCTCTGGGGTCCCTGCACTCATAAGCCCTCATCATGAAACTGAGAAAGATCTGAGTAATCTTGACACAGGAAGCCCCATCAAGGTGGCTGCTTTGGGGGCTCCACGTTACTATAAACAACACCTCTCCATGTTCTGTATGTGACCCCCAATAAACTCATTGGTTCACAGAGCAGATATTGGTGCAAATTTACATTGGTCTGCCATCTGGACTCTATTTGGAGTGGAGATGTATGTTCACTTCTCTCCAGGGGAAAAGTTTCCAGCAACAGTGGGGGCTTTGCAGGAGGCATTTGGGCTGTGGCAGCTGAGCCATTCCTAAAGAATTAATGTCTTTCTCAGGTGAGAGAGCTCTCACTCTCAGAACCCAACAGTTACTGAAGGACAGATAATTAGAATGCATGTCTGTCCCTTTATCTGAAAGCACACATTAGATGTAGCCACCTGATTTTGGACTCTCCGACTTTTAGACACATGAGTAAAGTAAACCTCTTTTTGCTTTTGAAGTTACCAAGTCTTGGATATTTTCTTTTCTACAGTTTGGATGTTGCAAGTTCCTCTCAGAGACCCATATGTGGACGCTCAGCTTTGAAGGTGATGCTCTTGAGACAGGGTGATCAATCAAAGGTCCTCAACTGATTGGAAGTGTGCCTCTACGTGGGATTGTGGGATCCCAGACCTTTCCACTCTTTGCTCTCTGGCTCTGTATGGGTGTGATTTTGCCTCACCTCACACTCCTGCCTCAATATGCCATCTTGCTCCAGGCCCAAAGCAAAGATCATTCAATTACAGACTGGACCCTTTAAAACTATGAACCAAAATACTCATTTACCCTTGATAAGTGAATTATCTCAGGTATTTTGTTAGAGTGATGGAAAGTTGTCAAACACCCTGTTATAGCAAGAAAACAAATGACCTAAGACAAAGCCCATGGTGAGAGTTAAATGTCAAACACTTTATGGGGACCCTGACATCCTGGGGAATGCTTCTGTGGAGATAAATAAAAATTGAATGTCATGCATGTGACCAGGGACATTTCTTTCTGAGGATCTGTCATACATGAGGTGATGCATGGCACAGTGGTTAAGGGCTCTGGGACCTCAGTTGGGCAGGTTTAAATTCAAATCTAGAATAGTCTCTTCCTGTCCTTGACTATAGAACTCTTGCATCTGGTTCTCTGTTTTAATGTGGGGACAAAAGCAATAGAGATTAGGAGCAAGGTCCTCTCCTTTTGTAGGTAGTTAGATGCAGACGCAGGCTCAGAAGAACATAGATGTTAGATTGTGTTGGCAAGATTAGAAGGCAACTCCAGTCCAAAGCTGAACCTGAACCTGAGCCTGAACCTGACCCATGAAGATGGTGATCAGGGGCAGCCAGCAGGAATCTATCTGCATTTGGTGCCTAATTCATTAGCCTATCAGGAGCCTCCACATACAATCAAAGTAATCAACCCAATCCACCCCAATGTGATGCCTCATTTATATCCCCAAGGGTATAAGAAGCCCCGATCCAAGCCACCATTGGTCACTGGCTCAGGACCCCTCCCAACTGGGGAGTTTTCTTCTTTGCCTTCTTTTCTAAAATGAAACTTGTTCTCCTGTCATGTCTCACTCATCATTCCTCGCTGGTTGCTAGACACGGACTCAAGAGAAACTGGAAACAATAATACTTGTTTCATGGGTGACTGTGAAAATTAAATTCACCAGTCCATCATCACAGAGCCTGGAACCTGTCCTGTGTCATGTATCATCACTATCTTTTCTTCCCCACCCCCACTGTGACAGTTCAGGCAGACAGACCCCTTCCCTTGGGTGGGAGGTGTCTCTAGCCAGAGCCCAAACCTAGGCCCTAAAACTGATTGGTCAGGTATAGACCAATCAGCTGTCTCTCTAACTTACCTGGGGGAACTTAAAATTAACTTCCCTAGAACAAAGGTTTCTTCTTCCACATGGCATCCTAGAAGAAGGATGTCTGACTCTCTAGGGACCGGTAAGGTCTCCCCAGCAGCCCCCCACCACAGCCTGTGGTAAGGGGCTGGATTTCTCTTCCACCTGGATCTTTCCTTCTCATCTTTCCACTTTCTGCTTGTTTAGTTGAACAGCATAAATTCTGTTAAAACTCTCCACATTTACTCCCCACCTTGGTGGCTGGACATGGTGGTTGGGCTGTTTCCTCTATCTCTTTCCCAAATCTTCTGAACTGACTCTAATCTAGAATAAACAAGTGATAAGAAAATGCTCCTGTCAAATTGTCTAATTCTTTGTTATTTTGAGACACGAACTCAGAGGTAAGTGCAGCAGTGAGGTTTGGTGTGTTTACCTG
This sequence comes from Zapus hudsonius, assembly GCA_004024765.1. NCBI lineage: Eukaryota > Metazoa > Chordata > Mammalia > Rodentia > Dipodidae > Zapus > Zapus hudsonius. The sequence goes on along the minus strand of PVHP010013106.1, from coordinate 8,075 downwards.
CTGTACCCAGTTCCCACTACACCACGAGTCCGAGATGTAGATTATTATCCCTTGAGAAGCATCGCTGGATTTAGAGCCAAGATGTAGGTACAAAGGCTGACCCACATCCACAGCACAGATGACACTAAATGCAGGTGAGAATGTGAGCAAAAGGTGTCTGGGGAACTGGCTCTGTCAGTAAAGTGCTTGCCGCACAAGCATGAGGACCTGAGTTTGGATCCCCAGCACCCACATAAAACCGGGCATAGTGGTGCATGCCTGCAATCCTAGCACAGTGGTAGCAAAATAAGAGAAGCTGCTGGGGCTTGCAGTTAGCTAATGTAATCTAGCTGAATCAGTGATCTCCAAGTGAGAGACCCCATCTCAAAGAACATGTGGAGAGCAATTACAAAAGACGCCATGTGGTAGTTTGAATGGATGTCCCCTAATAGATTCAAGAGTTATTAAAGTTTTTCTCCAGCTACCTAGCTGGAGGGTGTGTCACCTTGGCTAGATCCCAGGGTCCAGTCCTGAGGTGTTTCCAGGGTGGGTCTGGAATTCCAGCTATACATTTGCAAAAGCAGTCTGAGCTCAAGCCTGGAGATCCTGAGGCTGGAGTTAGAGTGTGCTTGCTTGCTTGAGGTGCTGGTAATGGGTTCCTCTCTCTGCTTGGACCTATGAAAGGGGGCCAGCCTCTTTTGCCATTCTGGAACTTCCCCTGAATCTGTTACTTCAATAAATACTTTCCTCCCCAAACTGTGAGTGGTTTGGAGATTCATCCCAGTGGCGAGTGGCTGACTACAGCACCTGATGTCAGCCTCCAGATTCCATAAACACACACACACACACTTGCACAAACACACGTGTCCACACACATACAAACATGAATACAAATGTACACCATATACACGTGCAAAGAAAAAAAGAATGTGGAGTGGAGAGAACTCTTGTTCATTGCTCATGAAAATCCAAACCACTACAGCCTCTTTGGAAGGCAGCTCCTCTTACCATAAAGCTCAGCAGTTGCCTTCCTTGGTGTTTACCCAACGGAACTGGAAACTAACATTCATGCAAAAACTGGCCTATGGACATTCATAGCAGTTTTATTCATGACTAACAAAACTTGGAAGAGACCAGGAGGCGTTTCAGTGTGTGACTAGGGCTGTGTGCATCCAGACAAAGGCCAGGCAGTCAGGGTTAAAAAAAAAATGAGCTCTCCAGAAAGAAGACATGAAGAATCTTAACTGCATACTACTAAGTAAAAAGCCAGTAGGAAAACATTACATCCTTTTATCCCAACTACATATCATCCTGGAAAAAGCAAAATGACAGTTAAGAATGCAGCAGTCGGGGCTGGAGAGAGGGCTCAGTGGTTAAGGCACTTATCTACAAAGCCTAACAACCCGAGTTCAATTCCCCAGTTCCCATATAAAGCCAGATGCACAAAGTGGCACATGCATCTGGAGTCCATAAGCAGCGCTGGAGGCTCTGCGCACATCCATTCTCTCTGTCTGGTTCTCTTCTATCTCTCTCCTTGCAAATAAATAAATAAACACATTTTTTTTAAAGAATACATTGGTTACCAGGCATTAGGGAGGGATGGGTAAGTGTATCATGAAGGGCTGTTGGGGGATCAAAACTTCCAGTCCCTCCCTTTCTTCCTTCTTTCATCAGGGTCTCACTGTATTGCCTATGGGCTCAAGCAATCCTTCTGCCTCAGCCTCATGAGTGGTTGGGGACTACAGAGCCATGTGTGCTGTGCCCCACTGAAACTCTTTGATGAGGCTGCAATGGTGGGCTTGTGCCAATATACATTTGTCAAAAATCCCACAGACTGTACAACACCAACAAGGGACCCTAATGTAAGCAATGGACCTCTCATGATTCAAAGACTGTTAAGCTAAGTTAAAGACCAGGTCTGGAAATTCCCTGAGCGGATACTGCCAGGGTGACCCTAACTTTCCTTGACTTATGAAACATATCAAACAATTTCTTTTAGAGAAAATAATAACACCCAGCTAAACAACCAGAGCTACCTACTAGCTTGCACGTGTGTAGCTGGAACTTTCTAGCAGGGCTGAGCAGACACATCAACTGTATGACTGAGACCAGCCCAATCTTGACTTGTTCTACGTTATGTCTTCTGTAAACTATCCCCTAGCAGCTCCTCAATGGAGCCCTAACTCATGCTGGGTTCACTTCATGAACTGCTGCTTGCTCAAATAAACTCTTTAAAACATGGTGTGTATTAGGCACAGCACTTCCTGTACAAACAGGAGGACCTGAGGAGGCCTGAGGGATTCTTTAGTTCCATCCCCAGAACCCACATAAATATCTGGGCATGGCCACCCTTATGAATAGTAAGATCCAAGGTTAGTAAGAAACCAGCTCAAGTAGGAATGGGTGGGAGAGTGACAGATGGGGACACCTGATGCCCCTTCTAGCCACTCCAGGAAAGTGAACCCCACAGCAGGTGAGTGTCTCCCACTGAAGGTGAGCAAACCCACTGCAGGCGGGGGAACCCCACTATAGGCAAACATACCCCAGTGCAGATGAGGAGATCCCACTGCAGGTGAGTGTACCCCACTACAGCAGAGCACATGGGGTGCCACATGGACATGTACAGGTGTACAATAAAGGTACATTAGTTTATATTTTACAAATGCAAGTCAAAGAAAACGTTCTCCCAGAGTTTTCTTAGCTGTCACCTTAGGTCATTTGAGGAATCTCTTCAAAGGCTTGAGTTGTTATCAGTAGGACAGCAATAACCAACCCAGATGAGGTCACCAAAAACTTTGAAGCCGGGCGTGGTGGCGTACTCCTTTAATCCCAGCACTGGGGAGGCAGAGCTGGGAGGATGACCGTGAGTTCAAGGCCAGCCTGAGACTACGTAGTGAAGTCCAGGTCAGCCTGGGCTAGAGGGAGACCCTACCTCGAAAAACAAAACAAACAAACAAAAAAAAAACTTTGTAGGGTCATGATCTACAAAACCTCAGAGGCAGGGTGGGCCACGGACAGAAAACTCAAGGCTAAAAGGTGCCCACAGTCATCCCCAGTGCATGGGGAGGAGGGGCCTTTCTTCCCAGGGCTCAGCAGAGGGATCAGGAAGCTGGAGGCAGGCAGCCTGCCAGTTCCAACTGGAGGAAGCAAGAGTTGTTTACATTCCTAATTACTGGCTCCTGGGCTTCAGCACAGCCAGGTGTCATTCCAACAGACAAGGTTAATAGCATGTGAGTGGGCCCAGCTGCCACTGCTCTGCTCACAGACAACAAACGTGCAGGCGGAGCCAGTCAGCGGTGGGGGCACAGGCTGATATTCCTTCCCGAAGGGTCTCCTGCAGCCCCAGGGGTTCCAGGAGGAACCCTCTGCTCAGAGGGCTGTCACATGAGGAAGCAAGGACAGTGGCCATCCGACATTGGACCAACATCTCCAACCACTGTTACCTTTAACCCCACTGATGAAGGTCAGGAGGGAGGAAGACCAGGCCCTGCCTTGGAGGGCTCAAGGCCATTTTGGCCACTTTCAAGTTCTACAAACTTCAGGAATTGGGAGTCAATTTCTTTATCTGTAATTGTCTTTTTAGGGTTGCTGTGAGCATACAGTACTTACAGACGCAGGGAAAACTAGCTCAATAAATATTAGTGGAAATTATTAGCAGTAATGCTTTAATGGGCTACCTGGGCAAGGCTTGCACCCAGGCATCCATCAATTTGCAGTCTCTGCCCTGCCAGCCGGCAGACGCTTTAACCAGACCTATTAACAACCTGTTTCTGATCAATGATTTATGGCTTATGCTTCCCTGTTAATGAAATGTAATTGCCAAGTCTGAGCTGTAATGCCATAGCAAAACAAACCTCCATCTGAAAATTACATCCTGGATGGGAAACTAACGTTGCAGCGCCACACTGGAAGGCTGGGGATCAGAACAAGAGCCACCAAGCCTGGCCTTACTTGTCGGGGGTGAGGGTGGGAAAGGTGCTTACGCCAGTATATTCTACTCCACTAAAATTAACATCTTCACAGGATGACGCCAAATGGCCTCGGCTAATGCATTTTTGAATGAGAACTAAATTTCATTCCTAAGCACCAGTGTCATGACTAAAATAACATTTTTATAGACACTGAGAATTGGAACCAGAGAAGCCAGAACACCAGGACTGCCTGCCTCTGAGTTGACTGTTGCCCCTATATGGACAGGCTGCTCAAACATCAGGGGCTATAGACAACAGGGCTCTGGCCATGCCTACAAATGCTCCAGTCATCTGACATTAGAGCTCTAGGGACAGGAGAACTAAAAGCCACCTCTCAACCAAGTTTCAGTCTTCTCGATTGTAAAGTCAGGCTGGCAACAAAACCAACCTCATGCAGGTGGAGTGAGAATTAAGCTCATCTATCCATCCACTCACCCACCCATCCATCCACTCACCCACCCATCCATCCACCCATCCATCCATCCACCCACCCATCTGGCTAGTTTCCTTTCTTGCTTCTAGGCATTTAGCAGTAATTAAAACAGAAACCACCTGATTATTGGAACTTCCCTTCTTGCAGGTGAAGCAAGGAAATGGTAAACATCCTATGAGCTAAGATAGGTGGAAATCTTGGTAAGAAAACTCAGAGAAGAGGGAGGTAGAAGGATGGAGGGTGTGATGGTTAGGATTTATTGTTAACTTGATCTTTTTAATAATCTTGGATGGGTCTCTGATGTTGTTCAACAGGAAGGCAGCCCTCTCAGTAGGGGGCATAATGTAAGGAAGCTCAGGGAAGCAAGAAATGAACATCCTTTCCTGGAAGGGCAGAAAGAAATCTCCCCCAACCCCTTGCCTGTTTTGTTGTTGTTGTGTGTGAGTTTCTCTCTCTCTCTGCTTGGACCTGTGAAAGGGGGCCAGCCTCTTTTACCATTATGGAACTTCTCCTGGATCTGTAGCTTCAATACATCCTTTCCTCCCATAAACTGTGCCTGGTATGGGGAATCATCCCAGTGATGTGTGGCTGACTATGACAGAATTGGTACCAGGACCTGAGGTGATATTACTGAGATGAATCTGACCATGTGGATTTTGGTCTTCTGGAACTTGTGTGCTGGAGGAATGGACATGGATTTGGTACTTGGAACTGAAGATACCTTACAGAACAGTAAGCCAAGTTTTATGGACTTTCTGGTGAGAATTTGGAAATGCTAAGTGTAGAGCGAATTGCATTTGGAGGCTTGGTTCGTGACATTCTAAAGGGAAGGAGAGACTGTGGAAATTTTTTTTGGAATGACATAATTGGAATAAGGGATGAATACGTTCTGCTGCCCCTGCCCAGAGAGTTTGACCAAGGTTGAATTTAAGTAATGGATTGATGTGTTTGGCTAATGATATAAAACTGAGAAATTAAGATTTAAGGTTGGAAAAATCTCAAAGCAAGTTTAATTTACTGGCAGAGAGACTGGCTTTAGGTACTGAAGCTGCTATTTTCAACACATTAGCAATCCTAAAGAAGATAGTCTAACTGCTCTACATAGAAGCAAAGGAAAGGATGCCTGAGGTGTTTCTACGAGGAAGGACTGAATGATGGACTTAAAACTCTTTTGAAAGGAGAGAGGTGAAAGCAGGGAACCTGCTCTTCAAGGTTTATTTTGCCCCTTAACAACATAGGTGTGTCCTGCATAGCTGGTATTGGATTGGAAGCATGAGAAATGCATATATGGAGTGGGTCATGAAGTACACATGGTTCCAGGAGCCTCTGCTGAGATGTGGTCCATGGAAAAGGACGTGAAGCCCCTGATAGGCCAGTGAAGCCCTTAGAAGAGGGGTCATGATTTGCAACAGAGACCCAAAGATGTTTGGATATACCAGGACTGTGCAAGGGCTACCAAGGGCTTGGGTTGGAAGTTTTTCCCAGCTACTCAGCCAAGCTGGAGGGATGGAATTAGAAAATCCAGAGACTGTCAGTCACTGGTGTGACATCAGACTTGAACTACAGATATCAGATGTTTGCCTAGTGGTTATTGAGTTTGCACTGGTCCAGTCTCTCCTTATTATGCTTCAAAGCAGTTGGAAATATTTACTCTGTGCCACTATATGTTAAATTTTTTTTGATTTTACAGAATTCAGAAGTCAAGGGACCCAGCCTTGAGTTGGGGAGAGATTATGCATTTGCAGTTGTATGTGGGATAGTTATATCATGTTAGGCAGAATTATATCTTGTTACTATCTTAATTTGGAAATTAAGTATGATATAAGGAGATATGGTTTGATATCAAGGACTTGTGATGGTTGGGTTTTGTTGTCAACTTGATCTTTTTAATAATCATGGGTGGGCCTCTGAGATTGTTCACAGGAAAGCAGCTCTCTCAGTAGGGGGCAGGATGTAAGGAGGCTCAGGGGGTCTAGAAACAAATATCCCTTCCTGGGAGAGCAGTGCAGGAAGGAAATTCCAGAGATTCAGGAAGCCAACAAGTCTGGGATAGGGTTGCAAGACCCTACCCGAAGGCTATATAACTGGGGAGCAAATCTTTCTCTTCCCCTGCCTCCCTGGCTGCTGGTGCTTGTCACGCATCTCTTGGTCAGCATTGGAACAAATCTTCCTCAGGCTTCCAGCCTGGACTGAAGACCAGCAGCTCCCCAGGAAGCCTTTAGGTCTTCAGTGCTGGATTGGGACTGCTGAGGCATCCAGCCATGTGAACAGAGCAGTGACAGGTTCCTTGACTCTTGGGTTTACAGACTGCTATTGTGGGGTTGTTGTGAGCTAATCCAATAAATTCTCCTTTTTTTTTAAAATACAGTTCATTCTGTTGGTATGTTCCTCTAGAAAACCCTGACTAATACAGAGGGGATGCAGGAGATTTTGAACAAGGTGGCCAGGAAGGTCATACTGAGAAGGTGTCATTTGGATATCTATGGGGAAGGTGAGATTTCATAGACAGGGACCTGAGCAGAAAGCATCAGTGTACCTGTGCCATCATCGGTGACACTCCTGTTCCCAGAGAGTGTTGTGAGGACACATGCATAAGAGCTTTCAGTAGTGCAGAAACTTTTGGGTTGAGCCAATTAATATGGGCTTTTGTCAACTTGTCCTACAATCCATAGGTCCTCTGACATGGGTGCAAGAAAAGCTACATGACCCCAGAAGGGCCAGAGTGTCCAGGCTCATGTGTCTGCAGTGGGTCCACTCTGTCTCCTGAGTGTCCTGTATGGGGTAGGGACTCAAGTGTTTGCTCAGGGATGAGGGAAGGTGAGGAAGCATCTCTTTTTCAGCATGACCTGGATGATTGAGAGTTTCTGAGGATGGGGTCATAGGCTCCCTTGTCATTTTTAGCCCTTGGGTTCTAAAGAGTGTGTGATTCTAGACTTTGAACTTCCCATTCTGGGATCAAAAGGCCTTTGAACCCCCTGACTGTGTGACTGGAAAATGCCCCTCACCTTAAAATGTGGATTGTAAGAGTGACATATGAGTCACAAAACCATATCAGGGTAGAAATGAGACCTGAATCAAGATCCTTCTGATTTCAAGTTCCACAACGATGGATGTGGGGTGATAAAATGCAGCTCTCCCAGAAGCAATGGAATGAATGAGAACACATGAGGCTCACACACTTTCCTCTGCTTTAGCTATCTAACAGGAAGGTTTGTAGCCATGGACTCCAAAATCAAAGAGGTGTATTACACAGGCAATGAACTCTTCTTTCCTCTGAATTATAAATTATGAGGACTGACTGATTCCATGCCACACAGGTGATTAAACATGCCTAAGACCCACTGAGTGTCAGTATGCCAAGGACTTTGATTCTAACAGCAAGGAAGAACTATCCCCACTTTGTAGAACATGTGATTGAATCTTTTCCCCCAAATGTCACACAGCTGATTGACTCTGACGCCTGATTCCAGAGCTTGTGCTGTGGTGGACTACAAAATTCAGATCACTTTGGGACACACAGTAGGTGCTTAATCAGGAGACCTCACTGTATCTTCCTGTGAGTGCAAACGCTTTTCTTAGCATCTTTGCACAGTCTTCCTCTCCCCACTTCTAGGATTTCTTTGTTTGCTCATTTACTACAAACTCTCCCTGTGTATAGGATCTTTTTTGGGAGCCACTACTAAATTTCTTTC
>PVHP010013105.1:26151-41679 GCA_004024765.1 Zapus hudsonius | reverse complement strand
ATTTATGACCTCCCAAGCCATAGGCTTGTCATTAGGTTTTCAGTACCTGCCAGGAATTCCCTTCCATAGAGTGGACCTCAAATCTAATCAGAAAGCAGTTGTTTTTTTCCATAGCAGACATGCCACTATTGCACCAGTTGGTACATAGCACCTGGCTGGCTAGCCATAAAGTTTGCTGGGTCTAGTGCAGCAGAGTAACACTGTTGATAACTTTTCTCCCCCAAAAGACTGCACAGGGCTTTCCAGCTTTTGGACAGATAGTCAACAGGGAAGAGGTTTCCAGTCCAGGACCAGCTTGACTTCTCAGTGACCTGAAGTCCAACCATGTGGGCTTTTCAGCAATGGGGTCTCACCTGTAGTTCTAATAGGCAACCCAGAGCTTTGGCAATAGCCTGTAATGTTTTGTGGGCTCCCTGGCCGACAACTCATTAGAAAGTATCCCACTCCTGGCACTGAAATTTTTCTTACAAAGATCTGTTATTTTCTGGACTATTGCACTTTTAAAATCATGGTACATCTGTGGGAGGTGGCATAGTGCCTGTAGTGACATATCCTAGGGCCTCCCAGATACTTTTTGCCTCTTCCCAGCACAGTGAGCTTTAATTTCAATGTTTTTAAGCCCATCTTTTGAATCATAGAAACCTACTAACACTTTTTGGGGTTTCAATTATTATCTGGCATACATTATCCTTTCCTTTTCCTCTTTTTTCCAGTGACCTTCTGTATAGCTTTTAAATTTGCACAGATCTGTGATAAGACAGGGAATTCTGCCACTCCTTGACAGATATTCTGTCATTCTGTGCATTTCATAAAGACAGACGAGACGGAGGAATTAGCAATGTCACCTCCAATGTCAAAGTCAGTTAACAAGCCTTTCCTGTTCATTTTCATACTCCACTTAGCCCAAAGTTTTTGCTGTTGTATTCCTTTTAAAACTGAGAAACATGTCTGTATTTGCAAAGAACAGTGACAGGAGATACCGTTGATGTGTAAAAGTTGGTGAGGGGGAATTGTGTTCAAATACATAGCACAGTTGAGAAAGAGATTTCAGAAGTTAGTATATTCTCTTTGCAAACAATCAACTTGAAATCCCAAAAGTAAGCAATATTTATTCAGTCACCTGATAAGTCAGTGGTAGACATTGAACCATAATCTGGGGTGGTGACTTTCAGACTGGGTTCTTTGATTCATATAATATAAAATCCATCTGCAAAGCTATTCATTGCTGGAACAATGAGCCCAGTAATTTCTGCTGCCCCCAGAGATGCATATATCATAGCAGTTTTCAGCCCAAGATTTTAGAGGGAGGTGGCTCGGAGTTTTCAAAATCAGTCTCATGAAATAACCTTGAGCAAGTTACAGTCTTGCTCTTAGCGTCTGTTCCCTCCTCTATAAAATGAAGATAATGATAGTGTCGACAGGGTGATTGTGAGTATTAAATGAGCTAATGGCCCACAATCTGGCATGCTGCAAGGCTCACATCATGCCTCTTACTATCACACATACACCATTTAGAAATAATTGTGAAGCTCACAGATGAGTTCTCTGGCAGAGAGCTATCCAATACCACATGTTGTTGAATCTCCCAAGTAGCCATCGGTGACCTATTAAACTAGGACATTACCCACTTGTCAGGTTCACTGGTTGGCTCTTTCAGTGGGTGCCTACAGGAGTACTTAGAGGGTGCCTACTCCACACCGTATATTGCACTAGGTATGAGCAATTCAGAGGTGATTTAGATGTGGTTGTCTGTCCTTGAAACACTGTTCCAGAAATGTAATTGCATTACACTGATAAGAATACGAGTAGAAGTGCTTACCAGAGAGCCCAGAGAAGGGAGTGAGCCCTGCCTGCCTGAAGCAAAATAGGTTTTGAAGAGTCAGAAAATATGGGGAATCCTTGAACTATATTAGTTTGATTTCCCAGGTTTCCATCATCAGGCTCCTGATGAAATGATACTAACAAAATCTACTCTTTTCTAATATGGGTGAACAAATTCAGAAATGATATGTTGCAAAGGTGGGTCGTCTCTGATTTTACATGCCTCGTTCCTCCTCCTAAGGAGTCTTCCCTTGTCTTGTTTCTTTCCTCTGCTTCCTCTTCTCCAGAGGGTCTGCCAGGCAAGTTTGCATTATGACACAATGGCTATATGCAGGCCACTCCCGTGAGCTGTCTACTTTTGAAGGACAGTGAAGGGGAGCTCGTCTGTTTCTGAGTTCAGGTAGCACTCGGAAAGGATGGAGAACCATGATGCTTCTAGTTATCAGAAAATGAAAAACTATTATGGCCAAAATGAACAAGTGTCTGGGTGACAGGACAAATGCAGTTCCAGCCTGACTACTGGGGAACATGGAGAGTTCTGGAAGCCTTGTCAAGGCCATGTCTGAGCTATGTAGGCGGCTGTATATGGCATGGTTTAAGAATAGTTTTGTGGGCTGGAGAGATGGCTCAGCAGTTAAGGCACTTGCCTCCAGTGCCTAAGGCCCCAGGTTCAATTCCCCAGGACCCACATAAGCCAGACCCACAAGGTGGTGGCTCTGGTGCACTCTGCTCTCTCTCTCTCTCTCTCTCTCTCTCTCTCTCTCTCTCTCTCTCTCTCTCTCTCTCTCTCTCTCTCTGTATCTCTCTGCTTGAAAATGAATAAATAAAATATTTTTAAAAAGAATAGTTTTGTTAACTTTTGAGGGTCTTCAAAGTATACTGATTAGATTTTCAGTGTTTTTCAGTGGCCATCACTTATTTCTCTATCCTTCACTTTATTGCTTCACTGGCTTTGAAGAAAAGAATTCTTCCAAACTCTGACACCAAGGACTTGTTAGAACCTGGACTTCAAGTTTTTCATCCCAGCAACCTGCTTCCTGTCTCACATATTCTTCCATTTTCTGCTTCTGGCCCAGCACCATCTGGCATCTAACCTAGCAACAAAATTAACACTCAATAAACCTTCGCTAGTTTAAACAAAAGCATTGTTTTGATAATAGACAGAGCAAATGGGCATAAAGGAGAGAGAATGTCACATGGTACAGAGTATAAAATACATCTTAGTAGCAACATAGAACTAACCAAACCAACATTATAATGTGCTCTGTCCAACATTAAAAGAAACAGGTTTCATTCCAAAGGTTCAAGTTCGCTCTTTGCTGCTCAGAGTTGTTTTGTTTTTCCTACATCCCGTCTTTGCTATATATCTGGGGAGGAATTGTCAGCACCTGCTAATTTCTGGTGCCTTCACAGGAGCACAATGCTTTTTGTGGTCTTGATAGATGAGTTTTCCCTTAGCATGTTTATAATTCCAAACTGCTTCGTGCTTCCTCCCCGGGGAGAGCCTGGGATATGTAGATAGAGATGGCTTTGTACACAGTTCTGCCCTGCCTGAGACTCAGTGCAGGATTCTGCTGCCAAAAATTAGAATAAGGTTTTCTGAAGCTGCTTTGAGACCACTGATGACTAAGGTAAGAGGAATTCAATGGTGGGAATTGTCAGGGGGGTTGAAATGGGCCAGTCACAGTGTGGCCTCAGTGTGATCTAGCTGGAGCTCATTCTCCAAGGCCTCTACGGCCTCCTTGCTCTTCAACACATTCTTACATTTTTCCAAACCTTCCCATCATCTCCCCCCATGGCTACTGCAGGTCTCAGCGCCTCACACTGTCTCCCTCATCACCAGAATGCGGTTGTCTAGATGCCAAGCCTACTTGTTCAAGACCCTATACATCATTGAGCATTGGTCCTGTCACTCTTGCCTTTAAGATGGCTCACAATCATTTCACATCCACAGTCAGTCGCTCAGGTAGGGACCTCAGAAGGTTCACCCATTTCTCTGCCTATTGACAGGGTTTCCCCTCCAGCTGTCAAATCACCACCTCCGCAAGACAGACAACCTTTTCCATATGCCTGTCATCTGGTCGAGGACCTTTAGTGGCTCCCACTGCCTTTGCAAAGGCCCACAAGGACTGTTCCTGATTGATGGATTGCTCCACAAACTCCACACGGTGCCTGTGTTTACGAGGCCCTGACACAGCTTTTAATGACCACTCACATTAATCTCTCTCTCCAAAAAGGTCTTTGGAGATATTTAATGTGCAGACTGTGTCTCTTTCAAGTAGACGGGTTTGCCTGAGAGGTAGAAGTAACTCCAGAGAAACCATTGAGTTTAAACAACGCTTTGAATGACATGTCTTCTTCGGGGGATATTTCTCTAAACTGATCAGCTTGCTTGTAAATGGAATCTGCCTTCATTTTTAGCATCACTCCAAAATTTGAATGCCGGTGGTGTCTCAGAATTCAGCGATATTTCTTGTGACAGCTAGAGCAAAGTCTAATTATGGAAAGATAAATATGAGTTCCAACTTCTTGCTTTTCCCCAGGATGTCACAACCCTAAATGCTTTGTGAGTTCAGGATTTTGTGAGTCACCATTATTGTACTGGAGAAAAGTTTATATTATTAAATCTCCTCTTAGCTGTACAATTTCTTCAGAGACCTGGAGCCCTTCCTGCCTTTACAAATCTAAAGAAATTGGATAAAGAGACAATAACCTGAGTGTTCCTGGAGACACTGTGTACTTTGATCTATTTTTACTGCCGTCTATTTCCAAGGGCAACACATCTCTGATTTTTTTAATCAAATGGTGTGAATCGAAAGTTGCAGTCCGACCTCTGGAACAGACACCACGGGATATCAACAGCAGCTGTGAATAGTGTCAACACCAAAAAGGAGTTACCTTGGTCTTACTATGGGAAATAACCTTGACCCTACACTGAGGAGCAGACTCCCTGCTCACAGAACTCAAGGGATTGCTTTACATTTGGGATTGTTGCATTTTGATCTTCCATGCATATTGTCTGGTCATCCAGGGGCGACTGTTGCACCCAGCTAAGTAGAAGATTAGGAACGATGTCCAACTTCTCTCTTAAGTCCAATCTTCCTTTATTGAGTGGGTAGGTAGATGCTACTGAGAACTATCAGTGAAATCGAGGGACTGAGAAGAATTGAACATAGAAAAACCTTGCATTTGTATTTGTTTCTGAACCACAGGAATAACCGTTAGGAAAGGTATAAGTCAAAGTGTCATCGTCAATGCTTACATTGTAAAAGGATCACTAATTTTTTTTTTTGTTTTAAAGTGGGCCTTTGGAGTTTCAAATCGAAGAATCTCCATGCCCAAAGCAATTCTGGGTGCATTATTTAGAATGTACAACTACTTGGTGATTGATTAGTTCATTAATACAAAACAGGATGGAACAATGTTAAATATTTCCTTTTCTTTCAAGAAATAGGTCCACGTAGTATGCATTTTTAAAGCATTTTTATTGACAATTTTCATATATGCACATAATGTATTTTGCTCCTAGCCCCTCCCATCACTCGCTCTTGTCTCCTCTCTCCATCATACCTTTTCCACTGTTTTCTCTCTTCTATTTTGACATCCTCATTTTATATTTTCCTTCTTTCATCATCCACAATGATATGTTGATGGGCCTAATACTGTACAGGTAACATCAGCTCATGTGAAGTCATGAATGCACCGTCTGTCACATGTCTGGAATACAATGTTCCGAAGCCCTTCTCCCCATTCTCTGGCTCTTACTTTCTTTCTGCCACCTCTTCTGCCATCTTCCCTGGGCCTTGGTGGGTGTGACAACAGTGTTTTATACAGTAAGCTTTTGCATTACCCTTGGTTCTTTCTCCAGATAATTGTGAATCCCAGACTCATTTGTCTGTCTTTTGGCTTTCCTTCTGGTTGATGGGTAGGAGTTATGATTACATTGGTCTTATCATTGTTTGTAGAATCCTAGCCTCTAGGATGGTGGCTGAAACACCATGCACAGCCTGTGTGGACAAATGATTTTAGGAGCGTGCATATTCTGCCCTTCTGTGTTTAGTTATTGTCATTTGCGTGGACTCTGTCATTACAGTAACTCCCTCTCTGAGAGCCTGAGTCTCTACCCTATTCCAGCACGAATGTTATTTGCTTATCATTAACACATCTAGATCACATAGCTATGAACCCTCCCACTTCTCTCAAGCCAGAGGGAAAAGGACACAGCTAAGTCATTCTTGTGGTCCATGGAGCAGGAGCAGAGGTTAGCTGAGGGTGAGATCTTGTTATCTAAAGGGGTTTAACAATGGGGATGAGAAACATTGCCAAAGGCTGGAAATGGGAACCATGTATCCAGGGGCAGGAGGCACTGTCTCAGTGAAGCAGTCTGAAGCCATTTCTGAGAACTAGACAGATGTCTAGCCAAAGACCAGGCGGAACCAATTATATTTCAGAGGACATCAGCTGAGGTGGTGGGATATATAGTCTTTTCCATAATGACTACTGGACATTGGAAAAATCCCCTAGAATTTAGCTACTACTCCAGGAACAAGGAGCAAATAGAAAACCTCTTCAATGTTGACTCTTTAATAATCAAACCCATAAATAAGTAAAAGTAATGCCATTGAAATATGCTTTTTTAAAAAAAGGTCCTTGCTCCCTCTGGCTAGATGACTGATGAAAGGGATAAATGAATTTAGTGAAAATAAAAGAAAGCACTTGAATATTCAGGACTAACTGACGATCACTTTTGGCAAGTTTAAATTGGGAAAAGAAAAACAAAAATAGACAAAAAAGCTTTCAAGAAATAGGTGACTGCTTCTGTTACTGGATTGTTGAACAGCGCATGCATTTCCTAACCCACATGTTCTGTCTCAGCCAATCTTCCCCTGATTTCATTATATTCTCTGCTAAAGGATGAAGAGAGAATTTGAGCATTTGACCTCTGTATAATTAAGCCTGGTGCTTCCTTTGAAAACTGGAATCTCCCTGAGCATGAGGTCCACACCATTGAGGATCTTTCTTTTTCTTGTTTTTTTTTTTTTTCTTAAGATGAGAAAGGAAGAGAGAAAAGAGCCTGCTGTGGCGGGAATTTTAATGTTTAGACTAGAATGTCTCCGGAAGCTTCTTAATAGGACTTTTGAATTCATGTTCTTGAGGAGACTTTCTACAGCCTGCTGGGTGGTAGGAGGAAGCTGTTATGCGTTAGATACCCAAGAGAGGGGGCAGAGCACCTGCTGTGTACGGTCTCAAACCTAGAAATAATCATTCATCTTGGCATGACATTCAGCCAGGAATCTGATTTTCAAACTTCAGCATTAAAAAACAGTCACTTTCTCTGGAATCTGCTCTGTCCACATGTGAAGAGCATAGGGATTCCAATGGATTGCTAATTTTCTTATTGATACAATGGTGGATTAGCTTGAAATATGTATAGCAATGTTAGCTTTCTGAAAGAGCCATTGCTGCTACCAGGAATTGTAAATGTCCACTTCAATCTTTAAATACAGTCCACTTAATGGGTTTTTATTTCTCCCTTTATCTCTTCCTTTCTTCCTCTCCCATCTCTCATTTTTGCAAGTATGATTTATATACAATTAAATTTTCATTGATTTAAGCTGTTTAGCTGGATGAATGCTGACTCTGTTGTATGTGGCCAGTCCCCGTGAATGACATAGGTTTTACCCTGCAAAGATTGCTTTTGTTCTGGTTTACATAGAGTTGTCTACGCTTTGTTTTCATTGAAGCATGGAGTGTGTATCTTTGGACATTTTTTCTTTCCATGTAATGTTTTTGAGATGCTTTCATGCTGACATGTGAGTAGTTTGAGCCTTTCTACTGTTGAGTAGTATACTGTTGGATGCAAATATGCAATTGTGATTTGTCAGTTTTCTTGGTGAGGAACCTTTGGTCTGTTTCCAATTTTTGACTATTAGAAATAGAATTGTTACAAGTCTTTTTATGGACATGCATTTTTACTTTTTTTTTTTTACTGAGTACAGCCTGGAGATATAAGTGCTGGATGGTGACAGGATAAATACATGCTAAACTTCTTTATAAGTTAATAAAAGATATAAGGATTCAGTCACTTTAAATCTTCACCAATATTTGATATCCCTCGGTTTTTTTGTTTATTTACCATTTTGTAATGGCAGCTACTTTAATGTTTACAAAATAGCATTTCATTTTCATTGTAATTAAGTAGGTAAATGAGTAATTTTGTGGTCTAGATTGAACCCAGGGCATTGCCATGTTAATCACATGGTCTTCTACTAAGCCATAACTCCAACCCCAGGTACCTCATTTTAACAACTTTTATTTTGTTCACGACCATTGACGTCTAGCATCATTTGATCTTTATTTGTTATTTGTGTGTTTTTAATTCATGAAGCCACTGTTTAAGTGTTTTGACCAATTTTGTTGTATTGTTTTACCTTTTAGTATTTATGTGTAGAAATTAGTTCTCATGTATACATATACATACATACATACAAAATATTTCATACATTGCAGATTGCTTTTCCATTTTTTACCAATCAGTGTCCTTCAAAAAGCAATAGTTTTTAATTTTCTCCCGAGTTTTAATGTAAATAATAAATATTGCATACTTTGATATTGCAAATGTATTATCTTTTAGATGTTTTATGCTTTCTTATAAATTTTGATTACAATTCATTTATTTTTTATCTGTTCTTCAAAATTTATTTTATTTGACTTATTAAATAGTATACATTTATGGGGTACCATGTGAGTTTTTTATGCATGTGTATATCATTTGATGTGTAAATCTAATTCTTGAAACATGCTATTTCTTTATGGTGATAACATTCAAATTCTTTCTTGTTGCTTTTTTGAAATGTACTTCATGTGATCATTATATATAGTAAATCCGTCTGTTCAAAAGAATATCAAAACTTTTGTCTTATCTAATTTTAACTTAGTGCCTCTTGACCAGCCTTTTCCCATCAGTCCCTCCTCCTACTCTACCTACCATCAGGTAAACTACCATTTCACCCTCAACTTTAAAATTAACTCTTTTAGATAAGGGAGTGTAGTGCATGTCTTTCTGTGCCTGGCTTATATCACTTAACATAATCGCCTCTTGCTCCATTCTTGTTGTTGCAAGTGACAAGACATCATCCCTTTCACAAAGATGATGTATGGTGGGAGTTAAGGGATGCAACGAATTTCTTTTTGATATAAATATCCAGTTGTTCTAGTTCAATTGAATGAAGAGTTAACCTTCTCACTATGGAATGATCTTGATGGCTTTGTCAAACATGACCATAAAGCATGTGTGGAGGTTTTATTCTAGACTCTGTTTTATTTATGTATGTAATGTATAGATATGATCTGTCTATATGACAATACTAGAGATTTTTAAAATTTACTTTATTTATTATTTGTAAGCAAAGACAGAGAGAGAGAGAGAGAGAGAGAGAGAGAGAGAGAGAGAGAGAGAGAGAGAGAGAGAGAGAATGGGGAATGGGCCACACCAGAGCCTCTTGCCACTGTGAACAAACCCCAAGTGCATGTACCACTTTGTTGTGCATTTGACTTTACGTGGGTCCTGGGGATTCAAACCTGGGCCAGAAGTTATTATTAACATTTTGTCAATCGGGGTAGTTTTTCTTTGAAATAGGATCCTACTACATAATGCAGACTGGCTTCAAGACCACTAGGTAGCCCAGGCTACCTTCACCTCTGCCTTTTTCCCATCCCAACCTCTCAAGAGATGGTATTACAGACATGTATCACCATGTCTGGATTTTTTTTTTGTATAATTAAAAACTACCCTGATTGACAAAATGTTAATAATAACTTCTGCAACCTCAGTAAAAAGTTGATCTCAGAAAATTAGCACTGATGCCACCTTATATGTAAGTCTTATTTTCATACCGTTATGATTATTTGTGTTTTCTCTTTAACGTTTCCTTTAAGCCTGAAAATATTCCTCCAGGAGCTTTGTGAGTTCAGGTCCTTTTTGGTGAAGGTAAATAGTGTCGCCTTTCCTTTCTCTTCTTCTCTCGTCTATCAATGCCATTATTTTGTCTGTGTTTTTTTCTTTTAGGCAGTATTATTTTAAAGAGGTTTTTCTTTCAACCCATTGTAAAAGTTGTTTCTTTGACTTCTGACTTCTATTGTTTTAGATGACAACTTAATTTTTTTCATACCAATTTTCTCTTGCATATAATCTTTTTTATCTGGGTGCCTCTTTATAATTTTTCCTTAGGTTTTCTGCATTTTAACTATAGTATGCATTGTTCTGGTTTACTTTTCATGTGTCCTGTGATTATCAGTGAAGTGTAAATTATGGATTGAGATAGTCCAACAATTTTTGAAAATTCTCAGCCAGTAGCTCTTCAAATATTTCCACTGGCTTGCGCTTCTCTCCTTTCTTTTGAAGATTCCTAATACATGGTAGTATATTCATAGTTGTCCTATAGTTATTTGCTGAGCAAGTCAACACTTGTCATGTGTGTAAATATATTTTATCTTGATATAGGAGTTGGGATTACTGCATTGGTGAATTGTTGCGTGTGTGTTTGTTCTTGCCTCCTAACTGCCAGCTTTTGGGTCACTGTCAACGCTTTTTGCTCCCATTTTCGCCTCCAGCTTCACCTTCTATCCACCAGCTTTGAGAGCCACTGCCTTACCTTTAAGTGAGTCAGACCCCATTGCAGATAAGGACTACTCTTCTTGGTTGCTGCATACACCCATTGTTGACAAGAAGGTGGGGTTCCCTCAGTGGGGCATCTCTGAACTGTGATGAAGTCTCACATAACCCCTTGGAAGTCAGTCATAAGGACTACTGCTTTCTCCTGTTTTTGATAAGAGGGGAGTCTCCTTCATCCTCTTGCTGCTCCGCCAGAGATGGAGGGAGCCATACTTCTCATTTCCTAGGGAAGGCTGTCATCTTTGTGTCCTCAGCTACCTAAAGAGTTAACCTGATGGCCGGGCATGGTGGTGCACACCTTTAATCCCAGCACTCGGAGGCAGAGGTAGGAGGATTGGCGTGAGTTCAAGGCCACCCTGAGACTACATAGTGAATTCCAGGTCAGCCTGGACTAGAGCGAGACCCTACCTTGAACCCTCCCCCCCAAAAAAAAAGAGTTAACCTGAAATAGATAATTTGCACTTGGTATGCCTTGCACATCATCTGACCTTAACCAGAGGCATGAGCTGACCATTCTACCATTCTTGTCCATTATGCCTGCATGCCAAACTTTATATCTTCTAATTATAAAACTACACTACATTTAAATCCTGATTCCTTTTAAAGATCTGCGGAGGGCACACTGTTGGAGGCTCTGCTGTACTTGGGATTGGTATTGTAAAGTGGAAGGATCCCATCCTCCTGTGTTCTATTTTTGGATGTGGAGAAAGAATGTTCTTGTTGGAATACATTCCCATCCAACCCGACACCGCTCGGTAAATAGTAATTGGCAGTTAGTTCACTTGAAAGCAATCTCAGGAATGATTTCCTTTCTAGTACACTCCTGAGACCGAAGCTCTCATGGACACTGGGGCAATTGCACAAAATTAAGAGGTACTTCATTCGGTTGTGGAGACCTGAGCTGCCAGTTACCCAGAAGTTGCACTTTGGTTTTAACTTTCGATAGACAAACAAATACCAAGCCTAGATGCATTAGCCTAGATCCTGTAAATGAAGTCTGGTCTCCATTCTTGAGCATAAGTTGGAGATGATAATTAATGCAGAGAGTCAGCAGCAGCATGCTTGGTCTTTGAATCCAGCAAGCTCAACACTGGTGAGTGATCTGCACAGACCAAGATGGTGGATGGTAAATGGTCTGATAGAGACCTTACTGCACATATAACTGTAGTTCATACACATGTAAGAAGTAGAGCCTATCGAGGCTTTGTGTCTCCTGTTGTCAGAAGACTCTACATGATCCAAGTGAAGACAGTAGCTAGGAGTCTATTTTAATTTGTACTTGATACTATTGGGAAAGAACAATAAAAACTGAAACATTCAAAGTAGTTTCTCTCCGAGTCCAGTATATTTTTCTTTAATTCTATAAGAATAATTACATAGTTTCAGGAAGAATTTCACAAACTCTTTGCACTTAAATAGCAGTTAGAGACAGCCAAGCAAAAAGCATACGCAGAGAATTTTTGTGAGTATCCTGAAGGTGTCGTTTAATGTATATAATGTGGTCTCCAGAGTTAAGGGGATTATACTATGAGTCAGGACACTAGCATATATAAATAATGAAAAATATTAAGCATCATTTTTGTTTGTAGCTTTTTAAATTTTATAATTCATTGTAATTGACAAATAAGTATATTTATGAGGCACAATGTGATACTTTCATCTATGTTGACACAGAGAATAATTCAGTCAAATTAACTTAACTATCAACCTCACCAGAACATTGAACATCTCTGCTTTAAGCAATTTTTGAATATACAATAGATGGTAAGAATTGTGGTCACCATATAGAGCAGTTGGTCACTAAATGTCACCTTCCCAGTTTAAAGGAAGCTTATTCCCTTTGATCAACCTTCTTCCCATTCCAGTTCTTTCCCTACTACCTAACATCTTACAACTCTAAGAGATTGACTTTTAAAATTTCCACTTATGAGATCATGGAACATTTGTCCCTCTGTACCTGGCTTATTTCACTGACATAAAGTTTGAAAGTCTTCCATCTAATGGTTCAAAGTGTTGAAGGTGCTCAGATGAGGCAGTGGACAGAAGCGTAGTGGGAGCAAAGGAAGTGAGGAAGCTTTGTAGGAGAACTTGCCATGGGAGGTGGGGCTTTCACTGGGTTCTGAAGTAAGTGTCACAGAATTGGAGCTGTTGTGGCACTAGGTACAATTTCTCTTATCTTCTTATCATTCCCCATGGAAAGGCAACAAGAGGCTTGAAATATCTAACGAATGAATCCCCTAGTAAAAGGAGTTCCATATGTCATGCCATTACAAAGTGAAGAAGAGTGGATGAAGCCCATTTATAATGGCTTAATGTGAAATTGTGACACTTGGCTATAGCAGTGACATCTTTAAACAAATCTAAGCAATTACTCAATTGACATAGCTTATGTAAAAACTGTGTGAGATGAAGTCCTAGGAACATCCTTCCAAGCCTATTTTACAATTACCTGTGATCTCATTTCTCCAGAACAATGCTCATCATATAGCTCTTTATTTTTCTGCTTTAATTGTATTTATTTATTTGTTGTGGTGCTGGGATTGAACCCTGGACTTTCTACATGCCAGACAAGCACTCTACCATTGAGCCATAGTCTAGCAATTACTTCATTTTTTTAAATTTGGAAGTGTTTTTCTCCTCTTTATTTTTTAACATCTTTATTGTCAATAATTAGATACCTTGTATGGGCAAATCTTGTTATATAGCCCCATTTCCCTCCTTTCTGTCCCCCACCCACTGAGGGCCCTCCTCAGGGGGCATACTGGGTCAGTCCATGGGGTAGGAGGTTAAGGATTGCACAAGAGGTAGCCAGATTTTTTTTATTCCTCTGTCATGGTTTGATCCAGGTGTCCCCCACAAACAAATAAATGTGTTCTGATAGATTGATCCTCAGCTGATGGCAATTCAGGAATTAGAACCTCACTAGAGCTGTATTGTTGGGGCATGCTTATGGGGGTTATAAGCCAGCTTCCCCTTGCCAGTGTTTGGCACACCTTCCTGCCGCTGTTTGCAGTGCTGTGGCAGAGGTGATGTCCAGTCCTCTGCTCATGCCATCATTTTCCCTGCCAGGATGGAGTCTCCCCTCGAGTCCGTAAGCCTAATAAACCCATTCCTCTACAAGCCACTTTTGCTTGGGTTCTTTCTGCGCAACAACTAGAAAGCTGACTGCAACAGTTTTGGTACCAGGAGTGGGGTCATCTGTTGCTGCTAGAACCCTGATCTTGTGGCTTTGGGCTTTTGGAAGTGATCTGCAGGAGGAATGTGGAAAGACTTGATTTCTCGCCTAAGAGATGCCTCGCAGTGTTGTGAGTGCAGCTTCATGGATCATTCTGGTCAGAGTTGAAAGACCTGAATGTAATGAGAACTATGGACTGTGAGGTTTGGCTTACAAGGGGGAGAAAGAACTTGGTCAGGACTGTGCCAGAAGCAGTTTGTGTGAGAGGCTTGCTGCATTCTGCCTGCCTGTGTCCTGGAAATCTGTGCAGGATTGTTTTATGTAAAGATGGACTGGTGTGAGCAGATGGAGATGGCACAGAAAGAAGATCTTTGGGTCGAAACTGCTGCCTGTTCACCTGCAATTGTTTGAGAGATGAAAACCATTGAGATTGGGTCAGCTAATCTGCATTAGAAAAAAAGGAAGAATGCGGACTTTTGAAGTAAGGGGCCTGAATGCCTTGTTCCCCCTTGGATTAACAAGTTGGTAGCCCACCTGGTTCTGCGGAATATGGCAAATGTAAGAAGAGAGGGTCATTGGATTTGCAACACAGTTTTGTTTTTGAAAAATGGCCATCGGCGTGTGAGGCAGGTGTGCTAGGTTGCCTACATGGAGCCCAATGGAGCCACTAGGATGAACTGTTTCATTTGGGTCCTGAATAATAGGCCAGGGGTGGTTCATCTCTTGCCGGTATGTCAGCCATAATCCCATGTTTTGCTGGTGGAATTGGGTTATTTACAGCTCTCGCTGCCTTCTGAAAAATACAAACAGAATCTTCATGGGAGAGTGAGATCAGTTAGGTTAAATGAGACAAACATTGCTAATTTGGCATGATTCTAATAGGCATAGCCTCATTATAGCTCTCTGGTAATGGGAATTTCCCCTTGGAGCCTGGGTTCTTGGTCCTCATAAGATTTTGCCATGGATCCCAGTTCCAGTTAAGGGTTCCTTGTCACTGAGCAGATCTCTTAGCCAATCAGTAAGCCATTGATTACCCTCCTCGGTTTAGTGCCACTATTGCACAGATGAGCACTTCTTGACTTGCTGGTCTCTTTCATATAGCAGTGTGTTCAGCATTCTCATGACATCAGTCTGTATTGTATATCAGTTGTCTCTGCTTTCTCCAAGTACAATTGACCGATTTCCCCTGGCAGCTCATGTAACACCTTCCAGTACTACCTACGCTACCATCTGGGAGCTGGTTACCATTCTGGATCTAGCAGGATCTCTCAGTGTTGCATGATGACATTCCGTGTTGTCTTCAGTAATAAGGTCTTACCTTTGGCCTGGGGCAGGTATTCAAGAGCTTTGGCAAAAACCTGTCTTGTTTTGGGGACCTCATGGGTCTCTTTGATTATCAGCTCAGTGTGGGAATAACAAATGACTGGGACAGGGAATTGCAAGCCTGAGCAATTTTTCTTGGGGATACACTTCCTCCCATTCTATTCATGGCCTTTCTTACCAGGCGATGCCCACAGCTTCCTCAAGAGCTTACTGTATGTAAGTAAGGATTTTATGGTATTTAATCATTATCGGTTTAGCTTATTGTATAAGTCCCCTGACCCTTCCATTCCTGCCCCCCCCCACAATTCCTTCCATTCCTTTTACAGTCTCTCAATTAGGAAGTCTTGGAAGTTTTTTTGTTTATTTGTTTAAAGGAGATGCCCCAGTTTTATCTCAGCAATATTGTGTCTAGTGACAATGGTCTACATGAAGCAAGGTGATATATATATATATATATATATATATATATATATATATATATATATATATATATATATATATATATATATATATATATATATATGTGTATATTTTT
>PVHP010013105.1:0-26051 GCA_004024765.1 Zapus hudsonius | reverse complement strand
CCAAAGTCATATCAATATGACATAGCTGGTCTAAAAAAATCACACTTATTTTAACTGGAAATAATTAAAATCTATCAGAGACAATGTAAGTTATATGAACACCTTGTTTATACTTTTATACTTACTGATGCTCTCATGGGAGAGGAAGGAAATGATTTTGGAATCTGGGGTGTAGAATAGCTATCTCCCCTACTCCTGTTACTTGATACATGGGAAGGGACAAGGTCTCTCTCAATTTCTAATATCCATGTTCTGAGGGAATAAAAATTAGCCTGTAATTTAATTGGTGTCAATTTCTAAAATAATACATCTTTTCCTTATTAATTGACACTGTTGAAAATATTGACTGAAGGCAAATACCAAATGATCTAAGATTTGTGGATATGTTGGAAATAGTCTGCAGCCTTCTCAAGGGGCTCTTTGGAGGAGAAAAGATCTTTGTGGAGGCAGGGACACACTAAGGTCAAGGTGAAGATCATAATGGAAAGGTCCACCATCTGCGACACTGTCTGAAGTTCTGCCTGATGACAATAATGAAAGGTGGCCTGATCTTTCCATCCTCTTTTATTATTGTTTTTAATTCTCTGCAGACTACATTCCTTTTTATTACTTGTACCTGTGGAGTCCTCGTTCTATTGCTCTGCCCTTGGTATGCCACCACTTGGGTGTACAAAGGTCTTTTTTGCACATTACCCACTTTATTATGACCACAAATCACTATTCTTCAAAGGACCAAAAGGAAATAGACTCTCCAGGATAGGAATTTCTACAAAGACCCCCAGGTATTGAAGATTTCCAATTCTTGGACATTGTATATTTGGTCAATTCTTCTGCAAAGCAAGTCATTCAATAGAAGCCAAACAGCCTCATGTTCTCAAGACAATAAGACGAAAGAAAAAGAAAATCTGGAATGCAAGCCAATGTTGTCCTTTTAAATCTGAGAGCCTCTTTACCTCCCTGTTGCAATATGCCCCCTGGACATATCTTCTGCTTTTGATTCTTGAGAGCTGTGTTTGTGCTTGGTGTTTCTGGCAAGAGTCGTGCCAAGAAGGCAGAGTAATTTAAGCAGAATGAGCTTTCAAGCATTATATGTTGGTCTATGGCAAAGGAGTGCTTTACTGAACAAGACACAGCCAGATGCAATGTCTCCAAGGTGAATGTGTAATAACTTGGGTGGTAGTAATTTCCTAGGAGACTGGCATAATTATACCCAAACAAATTGCCTGAACAGCCACAGATTTATTAACATGAGATTAAAACTCTCAAGTTTGAGAAATCCTGGAGAGTAACCACAGCAGCACAAGCAGAGGGAATTCCTGGAGACTGCCCAACATCCAATACCAGAGGGCTGTCGGGAGCTGGGAGGGGCTGGCCCTGCAGTACTGCCTCTGAGGCTTCACTTGCATGTCCTGGAGATGAAGATTAAAGTAATTAGGTGTCAGAATTTAGAACTTTTATCAGCCTGCTAACGAATGTGCACTCTGAGCCTTAGTGGATTTTTAAGGCCAACCATTCATTTAGTTTGTAATTTAAGCTGGATTCAATCCTGTTTTCGTCTTGGCCCTTGTATGTGCAGGGAACCTGGGAATTGATCCTTCTGGGATGCCCGGATGTTGGACTGGTATCAGGATGACTGGAACACATGTCTCAGATATCTAGTAGCTGAAGCCAGGCTTGTCTTCATGCTTGTGACAATTTCCAAGAGAGCAAGCCCAGGATGCCTCCTCAGAACCAGCACACTGTCACTTCCACTGAGTTCTATTGGGCTAAGCAAGATACAGAACTAGCCTAGAATGAAAAGGAGGGCAGAAAAATTTGACTTCTTACTGAGAGGAGCTGCAGTGTCAAGAAACAATGAGCATGAGTACAAAGAGAAATGAGCAACCGTGGATTTATATATACTTGTTTTTGAAACTCTACAGGACCCTTTGAAAAGATCCAAATACAGCCAACCCAAAGTGCTGCTTTTCCTGGAAGAAGTGAGCACTGAGCATTCAAGCTAGTAACCTTCTTGATTCTGTATTTTTGTTCAAATGAATTAGGCATAGATTCATAAAATATGTTCCATTAGCCAGACACTATGCTAGGTACTCTGTCAAAGGCAAAAGCGTATTAGTGACTTTCCCATTGGTATGACCTGATAAGAAAGAACCAAAGGAGGTGGTGGCTTTATTTTTGCTGACACTTCCAGGAGACATATTTCATCATGGCAGAGATGGAATGGCAGGAGGTTGCCAGCTGGTCATATAACCTCCATAGTCAAGATGTAGAGTGCACACAGGAAGTGGAGATAGGCTCACTTGCAGTGAGTCACTTCCTCCAGCAAGGCTCCACTTCCTAAAGGATCTACAGTCTCCCTAAACAGTGCCACTTGGTGGGGATGAAATGTTCAAACACATGAGCCCATGGGGGGCATTTTCCATTCAAACTATATCACCAAATTAATAAAGAAGGAAAAAGACGTTTCTCCTGCTTTCTTGCAACCTGTACTGTAGATGGGGAGACCATCACACAGATTCTACAGTCACCAGCAAGGTGATGTGTGACAGTAGGGAATTTGAAGAAGGGAGGGCTAAGGCTGTAATTGAAGGTATAAGGCTACAAGATTGCTGCTGTAAGACGTGGACAAGAGCAAATTGTACAATTTAATGCATCTGGCTTCTTGGGTGTGCTGAGGTGAATTGAGAGGGCCCAGTGGGGAAGCTTGTCTCTAACAAGGAGGAGATATTGAAAACAGACAGATGAATGTAAATGTGATTTATCTTTTAGAGCATCCCAGAGAAATCAGGAGAGCTCAGGATCTTGATCAATGGGCTTAATTTACCAGGAACTACTAACTTGGTAGTGAGACGGATGAAAGATTGGAGGAAGGAAAGCAATAAAACTGGAAAACATTTGAGGTAGAGGCAGAGGAAAAAGCTACAGAGGGGTTTAGATAGCTGAAAGTCAAATAACTAAAACCAAAATCCTTACAGATGAATGGGTATCAGTGGCCTGGGATTAAGGCATTGAACTGTGATCACTTATATAGATCCTGGCGAACACATGCTTACATTTCACATTAGTTTTCTGCCCCTCCATAAACATTTGCTGGGTTTATCATATTCTAAGAAAGACTTGGCATTCCATAGGGAATCTCTCATAGACTTTTCCTTCCAAATTAGCTTCTAAAGTGGTACCAAGGTAAACATGTGCTCTTTATAACTTTAACAATCGATTGGCTGATTTCATATATCTTGGCCTTATAGGCTCATGTTAGGAAAAGTCTACTGAGATATTAACAAATGTATCGATTCTGGTCCTATTCTTGGTATCCTGTGTTTGTAACCATGATATAAATTTCAGGCCCTTTACTCTGGAAAAGACAGTGATTACACTTATGTCAGGGTCTCTGTCTCGAGTCATGACATGTGGTCACAGTGCGAGAAGTACAGCTGGGATATGGGAAGGAGGAGGCTCTTTATAGTGATATATATATATATTGATAAGTGTCTAGGCAGGCATTAGTCTTGGAGGTCATTCAAGGAGAAATTCAACCTTCTGTTTCCCTAGTAACATTAGAATTAGAATGGGGCAATGTCACAATTGCTTCTTTATAGGATTTCAAATACCATATGAAAAGGAAGAGGATGGACTATCAAGGCTTTTGCTGAGGGAAAGCTAATTTGAGCTTTACTTCTGGTCCTAGGTAGGAACATGATATTCTTTTTAAAATATCTTTATTATGAATAAGTTTATATATTGTATGAGCAAATCTTGTGAATGTGTTCCCGTTTCCCTCCTCTCTGTCCACTATCCACTGGGGTCCTTCCTCAGTGAGCATTCTGAATCTGTCCATAGGATACGGCGTATGAATTGCACCAGAGGGAGACAATTTTTCTTTCTTTTCCTTCTTCCCCTTTTGTGTATTGTTGCTGAAGGGGGCAATGAATATGGATAGTCTCCCCCACCATGGCTTTTACATTCTATCTGTCCCCTTTTCCACTTAGTTCCCTGAGTCATAGTGGGTGAGTTTTGAGTCTGCTTTGTTGTTGAGATCTTAAGTATCTCTGGACCTCTGCCTTGGGTTGTGCTGGGTATCATTGGTGTCTGTCTCCATTGACCTTTCATGGGTTATCAGACTTGCTGTGGTGATTGGTTTCCTGTTTCTCTCATTACTTTCTTGTAGGTTTCATTTGGGCCCTGCATGAAGGCTAGGTGTGGTTTGTCTCCTGCCAGGATGTCAGCCATCATCCAATGTCTTCTTAGTGGAATTGGGTTGTCCCTGGCTCTCTCAATTCCTTCTGAAAAAATGCAAACAGACTCTCTCCATCAGAGAGTAAGATCAATATAGGTTAAATGAGACAACATTGCTATTTTGGCTAGATTCTAATGGGTGTAGCCTCTCTGTTGCTCTCTGGTAATGGGAATTTCCCCTAGGAGCCTGAGATCTTGGTACCCATAGGATTATGGTGTAGATCCCAGTTCCATTTAAGACTTCCTTGTCACTACACAGATCTCTTAGCAAATCATTAAGCCATTGATTACCCTCCTTATTGTACAGATGAGCATTTCTTGACTTGCTGGTCTCTTCCATATAGCCATGTGTTCTGCATTCTTGTGACAAAGGTCTATATTGTATATCAGTGGTCTCTGCTTTCTCCAAATATCATTGACCAATTTCCCCTGGCAGCTCATACAACACCTTCCAGTGCCTCACATGGGAGCTGGTTACCATTCTGGATTTAGAAGTTTCTCTTGGTGTTGTTTGATGACACTCTGTGATTTTTTTTCAGCAATAGGGTCTTACCTTAGGCCTGGGGCAGGTATTCAAGAGCTTTGACAGAAGTCTGTCAAGTTTTGGGGACCTTGTGGGTCTCTTTGATCAACAGCTCAGTGTGTGAAGGAACCAATAACTAGGACAGGGAGATGTAGACTTGAGCAATTTTTCTTGAGGTTAGGCTTCCTCCCATTCTGTTCATAGCCCGTCATACCAGATGGTGCCCTCACCTTCCTCAGTAGCTTAGTGTATAAAAGCTAGGGTTTTATGGTGTCAATTCATTATTCATTTAGTTTACTATATGAATCATCCCCACCCTCCCTTCACCCCTCCCACACAATTCATTCCATTCCCTTTTACAGACTCTGTTCACTGACGGATTTTGTTAATGCTCCAGTTTAACATGGTTAGGAACCACATATGAGGGAAAATATGCAGCGCTTGGCTTTCCGCTCTTTTGTGTGGTCATTAAGAATGATCTGCTCCAAGTCCAACCATTTCTCTTTAAATTTCATTATGTCATTTTTCCTTTCAACTGCCTAGAATTCCATAGTATATATGTACCACAACTTTGATAATCATTCGTCCAGTGATGGGCATTTGGGTTGATTCCAATTCCTCACTATTATGAACTGAGCTGCTATAAACAAGGTTGAGCAAATGTCACTGTGCTCTAGCGAGGAAACTTGGGGGGGGATGCCCAGTAGAGGGATAGCTGGATCCACTGGTAGCTCTATATCTATCCTATTCAGGAGCCTTCACGCTACTTTTCATAGTGGTTGTACATTTGCATTCCCACCAGCAGTGAATGAGGGTCCCTTTTCCCCACAACCTTGACAGTAGCTAATGTTAGTAGATTTTTAATGATTGCCATTCTGACTGGAGTAGGATGGAATCTTATTTTTTTGCTTGTTTGTTTTTTTGAGGTAGGGTCTCGCTCTAGTCCAGGCTGACCTGGAATTCACTATGTAGTCTCAGGGTGGCCTTGAACTCACAGTAATCCTCCTACCTCTGCCTCCTGAGTGCTGGGATTAAAGGTGTGTGCCACCACGCCCGGTGTGTTATTGTTGTTTTGATTTGCGTTTCTCTGATGATCAATGACATTGAACATTTTCTCAAATGGGAGTTGGCCATTTGTATTTCATCCTCTGTGAATTCCCTGTTGATTTCTGTTCCCCATTTTGTGAGATGGCTGTTTGATAATTTTTTTAATTTAATTTTTTGAGTTCTTTGTGTGTTCTAGATATTAGACCTCTATCTGTATTGTAGCTGTCAAACTCCCAGTTTCATGGTGGTCTATTGGCTTTGAGTATGGTATGTTTGTCTTTACAGAAGCTTTTTAGCTTGATGAGATCCCATTGGTTAAGTGATTGTTGAACTTCTTGGACTATTGGAGGTTTGTTCAGGAAGTTTTCCCCTATTATTCCCACATTTTACTTATTTTTTGCTTTATCATCTGTGTGCCTAAGTTTTTGTGATCATAATACAAACAGCTGAATAGTGTGAAAATCTACAAACCATGAGCAGACGTGTGCCATAAGCTGCTGGATGCAGACCACATTGCTGAAATAATGGCTCGCTCCCTTTCTAGTCTTAGAATCCAAGGGAAGTTCTTTGGATTGTCTCTGGCTCAGGTCTTCATCTGTACAATGAAAAAATAAGTGGTTCTGGGCTTGTTGGGAGAAACTGTGTGAGGTGTTGCACAGAAAGGTCTCCCAAGCCTGGTAGATGCATGACAAGAACTAACGTAATATCTGCAATTAATGATCCGAGTATCCATTCCTCCACTGTCCTTCAGCTTGCTTCATGCTCACCATTTTCCAAGGTTCTAACTAGTGACTGTATGCTTTGTATAGTTCTCAGGTACAAGAATGGATAAGATACAATTGATCTCTCACAAGATTTAATAAGAGCTGTGTGTAGATAGATGATATATAAATAAAGCCAATATCTGATAGATGTACAACATTCTTTAATGGGGTTGAGACAAAATATTAAAGCAGCCCAGAGAAGGAAGAGAACAGATTTCCCAAAGCTCAGAATATGGTATTTAATGGGATGATGTTCAGAGACAGACTGTGATGAGTTTGGGGTAGAGAAGAGGATGTGAAGAGAAAATCACTTCAGTGTTCCAATTTAAAATGAGGAAATTGGTCCTTATAGTTTCCAGTTGTATAAGAGCTGTGAAACTCAACACTGTGAAATCATGCTTCCATTCCTTGATGAATATATGAGGATTCTGTAAATGAGTTGTTGCATCAAAAAAATAAATAAATAAAATAAAAGTTAGCTGCTGGGCATGAAGTTTACCCAGTGCTCACAGCAAAACAGATCACTAATGGAAGCTTGAATTAGAAAAATGCTGACACATTAGAAAATATAATTTGCACCCAATGACTTGAAAAAAAAAAATAAAACTACCCAGTAATTCTGCTGTTACGAAATGGGGCCTAATGGCACTTTCGTTTTTCATGTTGGCATTTCAAGGTTGTTCTGACAAAGCCCACCTGGGAAGGAGGCTTTTAGGAAAATGGTGAGACAGTGTTTCTGACATCTCCATTGAAGCCAGTGCTTTCAAATGATTGCAGTATCATAAGTGGCCGTGTCCTTATCAGTTAGGGGAGTGGCTTGCCATTTTCTTAGTATCTTATAAAATAAATACAACTTCTGGGAGCAATACCTTCAAAGATTTGGATTCAGTGGCCTGGAGCTCAGACAGTTGATAAGTCTGATGCAGGGGTCTCTAGGGAACATGTAACAAAACATTGTGTGCCATGCTCCATTTCATTTCTGGATCTGGGGGTTGCTTGAAAAGTGTTGGCAGGGAAATTCCTGCAAGAGACTGGCTAAAATATTCCTGAGCGTGGTTGGTTAGAACCCTAACGAATGAAGGACCAAAGATGAGTGAGACCATCTCAATGCATCTCTTAAGGGAACTAACAGATTTCAGTGCTGTCCTTGTTCTGGACATGGTAGGAGGGAGGTTCTACCCAAGTATATCTGTGATGAGGGGTGGGATACGGAGTTCATATGGGGTAAGAAATTTGGCTTAGGGCTAGAACTTTATTTGTATGTTTAGCAGTATGTTTTCTTTTAATGTTACTAGTACAAATCTAAACAAATCTTTTAATTCCTATGGAATGTTCAAGGCCCTGGCTGAGGGCCAAGATAGTAAGCTTGCATCTGGCTAGATCACATAGGGAAGAAGACAATGGGTTAGTGAATCTGGACCAAAAAGGTGCAAGTAGCTGCTTATAGGCCCTATTCACTGAGTTGAGAGGAAAGTGCAGTCATTTGGCCAAGGTCGCAGCAAGTAGCCATTAAACTAGTATGCATGTACTAGAAGCAGTGTACTTCAAAGTTAGCCTGAGAACTGAATCAAAATTTTTGGCAAAAAAAGACCTTGAAAACTAAAATTTTAAGCTATTAGTTCAGGAACAAGAGCTTGATCATTGAGAAGCTCTAAGTCCAATATGGGGTCTTTGTTCCTCCTGCCTGCCTTCCTCACTGGGCATCCCTAGATTACTTCTCTTTCCCAAAAGTGCGAAGGTAATTACCCATGTCCTATGGGGAATCTGCTTCTTCAGTCCTCTGCTTCTTCAGCTCAAGTACATCCTGGCTTCTAGGGCTTCTCTCCCAAGGAGATTGGCCTCTCAGAGTGATTGAAAGGTATGAAATAAAGCATTGATGGGAAAAGAATTACAGAAGTTACTCAGTCCAGAGATATGAACCTTACACTATCCCCAAATCATGTGCTCACAATAAAATGAGTAGAAAACAGAGTCTTGAGGAAAACTTTCCATCTACATCCAGTTTCATAGGATCTCAGACATAGTATTATGTAAATATTTCAGCGAGTCCAGCATGCATGTGAGATGCTGTGTAAAAGCAGAAGCCCCTGCTTGAACCCATCTGTACTAGTGTGAGCTGAACTCTGGAGCCCATGGTAAGACGATGGTGATTAGCTACAGTGAAAATGAGAGACGCTAAGGATGAGTGCTATTTCATAGGTATTCCTTTAGTGATAACACAATTAATTTTAATAGCAGTGCCAGCAAGGTGCCTTATAAAAACTACAGTTTAAAAGACAATTTAGTTAGTGAAAAATTTCAGAGCAATGTGCAATGTCATATTGGAGTTTAGAAAGAGGCTAGTCTGATTCTTCCTCAGAGCCGTAGCTGCAGAGGTTATATAGAAGATGTGTGTGTGTGTGTGTGTGTGTGTGTGTGTGTGTGTGTGTGTGTGTGTCTGTAGACAGATGATTAATGTGAAAGTCAGTTAAGGGGCAAGGAAACAAAAAGACGGGAAAGAATAGCTGGTAAGAGACGAAGTGAATGCTAGAGGGCAGACTGGAGCTTAAGGGGCCATCATAACCCTTCTTTCTCCAACAGGAGATGGAGAAAATCTCTAAAGTTCCTTGTGGGAAGATTCAGTCAGGGCAACTGTGTAGGCTTACTTCTCTGCCAAAACCAGTGTTGCACCATTCAGCAGTATCTAGGAGCAGAGAGGTTTATACCAGCTGTTGACAAGTTATAGTCAGCCACACGCTGCTGGGATGAATCTCCAAAACAGGCACATTTTGGGGGAGGAAAGTATTTATTGAAAATAATAGATCCAGGGGAAATTCCAAAAAATGAAGGAAAAGGCTGGCTCCCTTTCACAGAAGCAAGCAGAGAGAGAAAAACCCACCACCAGCACCTCGAGCAAGCAAGCACACTGTAACACTGTAACTCACAAAAATCAGAACTGCCAGACTTGGGTTCAGACAGCTGTTTTGCATATGTATCCCTAGAATTTTGCATCCAATTTGAAATACCTCAGGGCTAGACCCCAGGAGGCCAGGCCAAAGTGTCACCTCCTTCAGCCAGAGAGCTGGAGACAATTCACAATTATAATAAACCTTTGGTTCTTTGGGGGACATCTATTCAAAACTACTACAATACCCTTGCCTCAAAATTCTCTCTCAAATGAAATGTATATTGTGGTAGAAAGAGGCAAGGGAGAGGGGGATGGAGTCAAAGAAAAGGAAAGGAAACAAAACAAAAATGTTGTTTGCAACATACTATAATGAAACCTAATTCATTGTATGCCAATAAAAATTAAAAAAAAACTCTCCAAAATGTTTGTGTAGAAACACCTTTTATAATAGATGAAGACACCAGGTTGAGAGCTAAGGAGATATAACTCCATATGTAAAGTGCTCACATCACAAGAATGAAAATCGAGTTTGATCACTAAAACCCACATAAAAATTTAAGGTGTGTTAGCACACATCTGTCATTCCCGAGACAGGGAATTGGAAACAGAAAGATCCCTGGAACTTGCTAACTAGCCCACCTAGTTGAGTTGGTGAGCTCTTAATAATAAGTAGACAGTGTTTTTAAGGAATAACACCCAAGACTCTCCTCTGGTCTCCACACAGACACACACTCATGTGAACACACATAGGCACAACACGCACACCACACACACACACACACACACAGACACACACACACACACAGGCAAACACACTTTACAAAAGTATTTGTTGCATAGTTGGAAGGAATAAAAGATCACTGTAAATTGTTGTCAGTTGGGCAGAACATGAGCCAGGACATCCTTACCTGGTAGCCTAAACTAGCCTAGAATTTTCAACCCTCTTGACCTCCTAAACTGTGCCTCACCTGGAGGAATTTCGTGCAGAGAACAAAGCTCAGCAAGTACACAGCCTCATGGAGTGAGCCTCCCCTGAGGGTAGTGGTTGCCATATGCTTTTTCCTGCAGCCCCACTGAAGTCCTTGAGGATCAAGTGGCATTTCAGAACAATCTCTACATTCAAGATTACTTTCTTTGCATATGTGATTCTCTGGCCCACCTATGTTGCCTCTGATTTTCCAAGCATTTCCCATCTTTCAAGATCCGCTTAAAGCATCTCTTCTAATCCTTTATCAATGTCTTTCATTGTATCAAAATCCTATACTCCCTGTAGCTTGCACCCTGCAATTAACAATTACATTGTTATAGTTATATATGATTTCTGGTGGCTCCAGATGCGAAATCCCGTTTCCTTAATGACACTGTAGCTGTCTGGAGCAACTCAGCATCTGCTCTGCTGAGCCTAGTCAAAGTCAGATACATAGCTTTCAATAATTTGCTCTTTGGTTTTTATCACTCATCCAGAGACCAACGTTTGTCAGCCCAATCAATCAGGAGACAGAGATGCAAAGCAGAACATTGCAATTAAAAATGCCACTGAACGAATCAGAGGGGTTATGGGGTTCATGCTCCTACTATTTAACCAGACAAAGGCTATGGATAGGCCAAGCTCTCTGTGTATCTGCTTCCTCTCCTTTAAAATGAGAGGAAGGCTTGTTCTGCATGTCTCTTTTGAAAATTAAAAATATGTTTTTTTTTTTCTATTTTTGATGGTGATTTCCAGGGTTTGTTTCACTGGTGTCTCCCTGACTGTCTAATGGATACCTCCATTTAGGGAATAAGTCCCCTGTTGCAAGTTTGGAAGGGCATTGAACATGTAAAGGCAAAGAATGTCACTGATGTCACCAGCTTTCTTCAAGCCTCCTCTGTTGAAATATAAAACATAAACCAGAAAACTCCCAGAGACTCCTGCTGCCAAATGTAAAAAGTATGGAGACCTGCTATTGTGCGGGACCACTTGTGCCTCAGGAAGCAGACAAAGAAATATATTTACATGAGTTCCTACTGTCAGGAGAACAAAGGATAAGTTCTGGCCTAAGTGCTAAGTTTTTAGTAAAAGACTCTTTTCCTGGAGGCACCCAGGAATGGAATCTATGGGGGTGGGGTTACCTTATTTGGTAGTTTGATTGTAAAATGTCCCTGGAAGTACTTTAATACTATCACCCAGTTGGTGGTGCTGTTTGAGAAGGTTGTGGAACATTTAGGAGGTAGAGCCTTGCTAAAGAAAGTGTGTCCCTGGAGATGGGCCTTGAGGTGTCCCCAGCCCAATTTCTCTTCTCTCTTTCTCTTCCTCTCTCTCTTCCTCTCTCTCTCTCTCTCTCACACACACACATACACACACACTCTCACACACACATACATACATACACCCACCCACACACATTTCTTCCCTTCTGATGTGACACAGGTTGACTGGTTTTGTCATGCTTTTCCTGCTATGATAGAAACTGTAAGCTGAAATAAACCTTTTCCTTCATTAAGCTGCTTCTGTTTGGCTGTTTTGTCCCAACTAGACAGTAACTGATATACATTGTTTAGGCCTCTAGTGATTTTACCTAAATTAATGTTGGATGCATCTGGTGGAACAATGTTGTAGTGGGCACACTCTGCTGGGATGAACCTTCAAACCAGGCACAGTTATGGGAGGAGAGAATTTATTGAAGTTACAGATCCAGGGAAAGTTCCATAATGATGAAAGAGGCTGACCTCCTTTCACAGGTCCAAGGGGAGAGAGAGAGAGAGAGAGAGAGAGAGAGAGAGAGAGAGAGAGAGAGAGAGAGAGAGAGAGAGAGAGAGAGAGGAGGGAGAGAGAGAGAGGAGGGAGAGAGTCCATCACCAATACTGCACACACACACACTCACACCAGCAAAAACAGGTGGGGGAGAGATTTCCTTCCCCTTAGTATAGCCTTATAGCATGGTCTTAAAAACCCTTTCCCAGACTAGTTGACTCCCTAGTCTCTGGAATTTCCTTCCTGCGCTGCACTTTCAGGAGGGGAATGCTTATTTCTAGCTAACATGACTTCCTAAGT
Organism: Zapus hudsonius; assembly: GCA_004024765.1. Lineage (NCBI taxonomy): Eukaryota > Metazoa > Chordata > Mammalia > Rodentia > Dipodidae > Zapus > Zapus hudsonius. The sequence goes on along the minus strand of PVHP010013105.1, from coordinate 13,563 downwards.
TCCTCAAGCTTCCTTTCTCTATTCAATTTGGCGGAAATCTGCTAAATAACTCTCAAGATTACTGTGGATTGCTAGCTAACATGTCAAGTTTACAACAAAACTTAACCATCACAAGCAATGACTGGACAGGAGGTTGGAGGAGTGGGAATAGAATTCTTTTTACTGTCTAAGAATCCCTTAGATCTCTGTCTATGAGGAAATTTAGGGTGCTTTAAAAGTTTTTCAATGTATTGAATTTGAAATTAAATGGTAAGAAGAAAGAGACATGGGCTGACTGTTCATCAAGAATGGGATTCAGCTGCACTTGCTCATGTGTGGTCTGTTGGAGGCATTTTCAAGCCTTTTGAAGTGAAAACTTTCTTCCAAAACAGGTGTAGGGGTGAAATCTCAGTCTAGCAGAAATGGTATTGTCTCCTTGCTTTCTTATGTTTAATATTGGGCTAAAGGTTACTTGCTATTTTTGAGCAAAGACATATCCTGTGAAGAACTTCACGATATATGTGGATAGCTTTGACTCACTTTTCAGAGAATGCAAGTAAGTTCCAGGCAAAAATCATGGTCCTCATGGCTAACATATGAATCCTGAGTTCTCATGGATATCCTCTGAACCTGGTATGACAAGGTGCTGAATTAATAACTTTAAATGCTGGATGATAGCCATGGTTAGTGTTTCTAATATGGACAAAGAATCTGAATTAGCACAGAGACTAAAGACAGCTTGCAAAATAACCCTGCAATGGAGCTCCTTCTAGAACCATCCCCTTTCTGACTTCCACAAAGCTGATGTTTACTAACCTGATTACATAAATCTTAGAATTAAGCCTTGACCACTTCAATCCTATCACTTATCCATACACAAATTCTGTCAAACAAGAGGCTGATCAGTGTGGAAAGCAATGAAAGCAGTAAAAGCCCACTGCGTTTTCATATTCCCAACAATGAAAGATAAAAAAAAACTCACAATGTTAAAAGGAAATTTTATTGGAGATTTTCATATGTGATCATACCCTCCTATCACCTTCCTTTGTCCCCCTCCCCTCATCCTCCTTCCTCTCCATCCCTTCTTCTCTCCGATGATTCTCTCCTCAATTTTGATGACATTTTTTTCCTTTTTTTTTCACCCTTCTCCATCATTCATGACAAAAAGTTGATGGACCATTATGGAAATCAGCGTGCGGTTTTTCCCAATTAAAAATGCTAAAATAGATACAGATTTATTATATGACCCATATACACTACTCCCGAGCATCTACGCTTTACTACTGAGATACTTCCTCATCCATGTTTATTGCTATTCTATTCACAATAGCTAAGAAATGGAATCAGCCTAGATGCTGATCAACCAGTGAATGGATAATAAAGATGTAGTTCATATACACAATAGAGTTTTAATCAGCTATAAATGACAATGAAGTTATGAAATTTGCAGGAAAATGGATGGGCCTGGAAAACATGTATTAAGCCAGGGTCGAAAAGACAAACTCTGCATATTCTTCTCTCTCATGTGTGCATATGGCTTTGAACTTTTAGATGTGTATATAGTTTAAGTAAGAGATAGTAGAGGTCAGGAAGCTAGAAGGGGAACTGAGGAGGGAAGGATAAGAACACAAGGGAAGGGATGGTAGATATGTAAGCCAAAAGAATAATATTGGGGTGGAGAAGGTTATATGGGGTGAGGGAAGGGGAGAGGAGGTAATGGGGAGGGCTAACCAAAACTAACCACATTTTTTAAAAAGCCATATTAAAACCTACTTTGCCAGTTAGTTTAAAAATACAATTTAGAAAGAGAGTTTGTGTAGATATACACTTTGGGGGTGTATAATGCTGCTTTTGGAAGTCATATGTTGTTACAGAACAATCCCATTGTAGTGATGTGTGACCACCCAGTGAGGCTCCTGAGACCCTCAAAACAATCCAGATTATTGCCAATTATCCTGCATAAGAACTAGATGATGAGACCCCATTGATGAAGCCACTAAATGCTTGGGTCACAGGACACTGATAAATCAGTCTAGAACTGAGTTAGCAGCCTCCTCCCTTCTGGCTAGTTCTCATAGTGCTGAAAAGTTCTATGCAGGTAGCTGGTGGGGAAAAGTCATCAAAAGTGTTAGCCAGCAGTGGACCTGTGAGCTACAAACTGACCAGACAGGCAAGATCTAATCACTGGTACATTAGTGACATGATTATCCAGCTGGTTTGTATTGGATTTGAGAGCCACTTCGCAGTAAGGATTTTATGCCTGGTACTGAAATCATAAGCAAAAGCCACTAGGATGATCAAATACCCTAGCAGGAAAGTTACTTCTGCAGTTTGGCTGAATGTATTTGTGTGGTCACAGCTTTTTGTAATGACTCCTAATAGTTCATTTTAATTCATTGCCTCTTATATTCTATGCATGGCCTATATATTATTTAATTTTATCTGTACTACCAGTGTATATACTAATGTGTGAGCAGGAAAGGAAAGAGAAAAGGATAAATATCCAGTTCTCATTGATTGTCGTAATCTCCTCATGGAGCAAGCATGGGATAGGTGCATTTTCTTTCTTTGTTTTATACTAATTACTATAAGTATACATTATCTTTGTCATTAATAACATTGTGGAAAACTATAATTTTATAAATCTCTCATTATAGTAGCAATACTAATCTAAACTACACAGAAATAAATCTAAAAAGATATAGTAAACCCTTACCTAGAAAATGTTAAGCCTCATTAGACAATCTTTAAAAGACATATGCAAATGGAAAAAATATATCATGCTTGTTGCAGTCACCTTTCTAGTTGCTGCACAGAAAGGACCCAAACAAAAGCGGCTTGTGGAGGAATGAGTTTATTAGGCTTATGGACTTGAGGGGAGACTCCATCCTGGCAGGGAAAATGATGGCATGAGCAGAGGGGTGGACATCACCTCCGCCACAACACTGGAAATAGCAGCAGGAAGGTGTGCCAAACACTGGCAAGGGGAATCTGGTTTATAATCCCCATAAGCCTGCCCCCAACAACACAGCTCCATCGAGGTTGTAAAATCCAAACTGCCAACAGTTGAGGAACACATTCATTTGTTTGTGGGGGACACCTGGATCAAACCATGACAATGCTCATAACTAAGTTTTAATATTTGAAAGATATCTAATCTCTCTAAATTTACTTATAAAATCAATGTAATTTCAATTGAAATCTCAAAAGGGATTTTTTTTTGCAATGTTATGAGGTCAACCTAAAATTTATATGAAAGAGCAAAAAACTAAGAGTAGGCAAAGCACTCCTGAAGAAGAAGAATATGGAACATTTTCTCTTTATACTAATATTAAAACATTATAATTAGTAGTGCTATTTAATAGAAATGTAATGAGATGGGTGTGTTGGCTCACACCTTTCATCTCAGCACTCGGGAGACAGAGGTAGGAGAATTGCTGTGGGTTCAAAGCCAGCCTGAGACTACAGAGTGAGCTTCCAGTCAGCCTGGGCTAGAGTGAGACCCTACCCAGAAAAAAAAATTAAAAAAGAAAGAAATTTAAAAAAATGTAATGAGACAGGCTGGGCAATAGCTCAGTGGTAGAGCACATGGCTAGTGTATGCGATGACTTGTGTTTGGTGATACTACAGAAAAATAAAAGATAGAAGAAAGAAAAGAAAGGAAGAAAAGAAAGAACAGCGCTTTTACCAATACTGTGAGACATTGTTTATGGCCTTGCTTCCACAAACATACTCAATCTAGCCAGAAATAGTGAAAATTGCAGATGTGTTTTACAATTTTATAGTAGCCGCATTAAAATAAGAAACAAACAAGTGAAATGAATTTGGTAACTTTAGTAACAGAACATATTTATCCCAGTATATTTACAATACTGTCTCAGCATATAATAAATGCAAAAATAAGTAAAATTGTTTGAAATATTTTAATAATAAGTACCCTGTTTGGGGGGCTCAGTCGCAATTTAGGAAAGACTAACCTCTGGAACTTTTCTTCCAGAAATGGGAAAACTTTGTCTAGGAGCAGAGCTTGGGAGGTGAGAGTTAACCCCTATCTCAGGAGCAGGCTCACTGCCTCTATCTGCTGCCCAAGGAAAAAAGAAATGAAGAGAAGTTTAGTTGAAGCCATTAGTAACCCTGCAGCATCTGCTGTCTGTGTAGTTCTGATGTTGCAGCTCCTCTGCATGCAGGTGTTCATTGGCACTTTTATTGAACAATGAAAAACCAGTAATACATGAATAAGTAATACATTACAGGAGAGAAGGGTGAGAAAGTTTTGCATGCATAATCCTAAAACATTTGTTAGAGAAAGGGATTTAGGGTATGACCTGCTGGTCCAGAACACACCTAAGCTTTGATCACAAGAGCAATGGCATTAAGTCCACCCGTTGCCGTCAACAGATCTGTGGGCCCTTAGTTAAGGGGCCTGATCGTGTTTTGACTATGTTTTCCCCCCTTCCATTGTAGATCTGAACAAGACTTTTCTGTCTTGAAATTTCTTCCACCAAACACATTAGTCCATTAGTTTTCAATTAAGCTTTACTTTAGCTCTCAAGACAGAAGAATGCATCCAGATTTTTTTGCCAGAGGTTCACGTGGACTGCTTCTAGCCTGATTCTTATTGAAGTCTTTTTCTCATCTGAAATCTTATAAGCCAAGCCTTCATAGCCCACAGTTCTCTCTACAATGTGGTCTTTCACACTCTCGCTAGAATTATCTGTTAAGCTCTAGCAGTATTGTAAGGCATCTTGAGGACAAAGTTTTACATCTTTTCAAAAGTTCCAAAAGACCAAGAAACACATGATCAGTGGTAGGGCAGAAAGGACCTTATTCTTAGTGTCAATTCTCTATAGAAGCTACATTCTTTTTACCGGGACAAGATCTTCAACCATAAGCAGCTTAAGGTTTACATTTTCAAGGATCAGTACATGCTCTGCAGAAATGCTTGACAGGAGCAGGAATAGCAATATCACATCATCACATTAAAGAGAGAGAGAGAGAGAGAGAGAGAGAGAGAGAGAGAGAGAGACAGAGACAGAGACAGAGACAGAGACAGAGACAAAATGACCACTCCTAGTAACACACTACTCCCTTCATCATATCAAGGCCCCACTTCCTAAAGGCTCCACAATCTTCCTGAACAGTGCCACCAGCTGGAACTCATGTTCCAATACGTGAGTGTATGGGGGCACCACACTGATGAATATGTGTGCCATATTAGAATAATTGTATAGTAAAGTTAAGTAAATGTATGCAAGGAATGTCTTGATTAATAAACTTGAGGGGGAACTGTAAGGATTAATAGATATATGAGAACTTATTGTTTGAAAAAATATGCATTGCAACTCACTGTTCAGAAGGAAGTGCTGGGATACACTTTCTTCTCAATGCTAGAATATGTTTGGAAGAAAATAATACTGGATAGCTATTTTACATCTTGCACAAAAATTAAATCTTTGATATAAAGGCTTAAATTTGAAATATAAAGCTTTAAACATTCAGAAGAAAGTAAATAATATATATAGATTAAATATCTTTATGACCTTTGAGTAAGAAGTGTTTCTTGAGCCATAAAAGCATTAATTAGGGTGGAAAATACTTTTAAGACTTGATTGTATTAAATTTAAGAACTACTGATTATTAAGTGATCCCATAAAGCAAGTAAAAATACAAGCCACATACAAGAATTTATTCACAACACTTAATTTTAAATAGCATTATAATTCAAAATAGCTAAATAACTCCTAAAAAGTCAATAATGAAAACACATAAAACCCAATAGAAAAATAATCATTTCAGTGAACATAAAACACTAAAGGAAAATAAAAATGTGAAAAGATTCTCAACCTCATTAATGATCAGAGAAAAGCAATTTAAACTCAAAGAATGCAATTTAAGATCCAATAGGCAAAATAATGCAGTGTTGCTCTCTATGTGGGACAATGGAGCCCTTGTGAAGGTCTAAGTGGTATAGGCACCTTTGACAAAAATGTGACTTTTTTTTTAAGTAAATGACTGCATACTGATGACTGTGGGGTTGTAGGACACACACAGAAGAATGTTCATTGCAATGATATTTATAATGCACTTAAGGAGAAACAACATGAATGCTTATTTATAGGAAAGTGAACAAATAAACTACACTATTTGAGTTGTACATAACCATATAGACCAGAGGAAATCAATATATTTATAAAACCATGTGAACCATGTAACTTAAGTTTTTTGAAGAAAAATGTGAAGGAAAAGTTCCTTGAGACAAATAGAATATCACCGTATTTATAATACTGTACTTTTTACTGAGATATATTTTACACACCATAAAGTTCACTCTTTAGAATATGCATTTCTATGACCATTAGTTGTGCGGTGCTGTGCAGCCATAATCCCTTTTTAAGAATATGTGAACGTTTCCATCATTCATTTGTTGTCTGGCTGAATCCATGGCTGGAGATGCCCCCAATGTAGAAGCAGTTCCCACAAGGGATTGCCTCAAATTGCCCTGAGATAGGTTGGTTGTAACTCCAAGGAGAAGCACCAAGCACTGGGTTGATAAGTTTAAAGTATATATTAGGAGTTCTTACAAACTGATTGACCTCCTTACTGCAGACAGGGAGAGTGGAAATATTCTCCCCAGATATTTCTGCAATAATGGGTTGGGTGGTGGAGCTTATATACGAGTTGAAAGCACTTGGCTCAGGTGTCAGGCTAGTTTCTGTGTATTTACCAACATTCTTGAACATTCAGTGACTCTATAAACAATGTATCCAATTATATCTGTACTTGTATTTATGCATCAGGACAAAGAAAGTAGGGCAAACAACCCTTGAAAAGATAACCCATTATCCATCACTTCTCTTTCTACAGTTCCTATCAACCATCAATTCATTTTATTTTATGTCTGTATGGATTTACTTATTCTGAAAATATTTAATGAAGGTATACATCACTTATCTTTCTACAGTTCTTAACAAATACTATTTTATTTTCTGTCTGTATGGATTTACTTATTCTGAACATAGTTAATACAATATGTGTATAGTTTTGTGAGTCTATTTTTTATTTAGCATAATATTTTCAAGTTTCATGTGTACTACAGCATATATGAATATTGTGTTCCTTTCCACTGCTGGATAATATTCCATTGTATGCATATACCATGATTGCTTATTCAGTTGTCAGATAGAAATTTGGGTTATTTGCAACCCAACTTCAAAGACACAGGCTAATAGAAGTAACTTCAGTCTATTTTCCCTGTGATTTCTCCTTCTAAATGCCCACAACTCTGAGAACAACACTCATTGTCTACAATTTAATAGCACCTTCACTAATGCATGAGTATAAAATAATAAATAAAATTTATTATGCTTATTGACATGTTTTAACTTTTCTCCACCTTCAGTGGTCATTGAATACAACCCAACTGGAATCTCTGGCAAGCAAAGCAATGTCAAGTGGCTTGTGCCATAGAACCAGAACTCGGACTGATCCTCAAAGATGGGGAATTTACAGTGCCTGGATTATTCTTGGTATTGACTATTCATTGGTAAGTCATCATAATTCTTACATTTTACAGTAAATTCACATTTAAATGTGCCTATTTGTTTCAACATGACTGCTTCTTACATATATCTTCTTCCTTCTGAATTCAGTTTTATTTTTATTGAAGTACATCCTTTATGGCTTCTCTCAGTAGTGGTTGGTGAATTGTTTTGCTGAAAATGTCTACTGTGCCCTCTTTAATGTCAATTTATTTGGGAATAAAATTCCCACATTAATTGGTTGTCTATTATTATTGCTGTAATGAATTCATTTTCTATTAACTGTTATCTTGGTAAAGAGAGGTCTGAGAGTTAATTCTTCTTAAATATTTTGCCTTTCCTATTTAGTTTCTCCTAAGATTTTCTGTTTACCTTTGGACTTCTGCAGTTCCATGGTGATGAGTCTACATAAGGACTTTTGACAAGTATTAGGATTATATTGGGGGGCACTGAGGAATCAAACCTTTCACCAGTTCTGAAAAATCCTACATTATCATATTAAATGTTGGCTTCTCAACATTCTAAAAGCTTAGTAGGGCATCTAAGTATATAAAAATGTATTCTATTCTTTACATTACAAACTTTGTTTCAGAATTTTAATAATTAAATTAGTATAGGTTGAATTTTTACGATCTCCTAAATTTTAACTCCCAGTTCCCCAATACAGTCTCCAGTTGTGTTCACCCATGGAATGGTTAATTTCTCTGAAGAATTTTGTCTGTGTAATTCCTACACATTACATTGACGTTTTATCTTCATAGTTGCTAGTTCTTTTCCATATTTTTCTTTTTTTAATTTAATTTAATTTATTCATTTTCAAACAGAGAAATGAAAGAGAGAGAGAGAGAGAGAGAGAGAGAGAGAGAGAGAGAGAGAGAGAGAGAGAGAGAAAATGCACCAGGGCCACCACCTTGTGGATCTGGCTTATGTGGGTCCTGGGGAATTGAACCTCAGGCCTTAGGCACTGGAGGCAAGTGCCTTAACCGCCAAGCCATCCCTCCAGCCCAAGGTTAGTTAATATTTAACAAAATGATACTTTATTTGAACAGTGCACGAGTTTTCTAATTTCAATCCACTACTAAAATAACTCACAACAGGATAGATTAAGGCAGACAGTAAACCTATTGTGAAATCTAGAAGAAATTTCCACTATTAGGTTGATTGAACTAGGTTGAAAAGTGTAATTGATGGTCCATTTTCCAAACCCATGAGAAATCTGCTTACTCCAATGTAGTTAGAAAATTCCTCTCTTCATGCATTCTCAGGCCTCTTGATCACATGCTCTTTGCTGACCAGAAAACGCTCTCTTACTCTCTTTCTTTCTCTCTCTCTCTCTCGTGTGTGCAGCTGTTTATATCGTATGTTTATCATTATTTCTGTTGTTATGAGATGTCTAAGGCATTATTTCCTCTCATCTACCACTTTTCTTCCATATTTTGATTCCATTCCAAAACACAACAATATTGTTTAATTTTTTAGTATTTAATAAAAGACTGATTATCAAAATACAATTACATGTTGCATGTGAAGAAGTTTTATGATGGTATATTGAATTTCAGGAGGCAAAAACCTTCAGGGAAAGCATTCATGCTTGAGTTAGGTAAAATACTGATAACAGCTTGTTCTAACTTTATATATTCATATATATGTACACACATGTTATATATATATTCAATATTTTTATATATCTATTAATCTGTTAATAGACATTTATATTTTCATGTCATTTTCTTTACTAGTACTACAGTGAACATGTCAATGTGTTTTCCTTTAAGATGCTGAGTTCCTTTACTTTGGATCTACATATACTCAGAAGTGGAATTTCTAGATGATACATTAATTCAATTTTAATTCCTTGAGTAACTTCCCTACTGTTTTTCATAAAGGTCATACCAATTTATATTTTTACCAACAACATATAGGGTTCCTTTTTCAGGTTGTGTAGTTCTTTTATTCCTAATTTTAAAATGTCAAAAGTGATCATTGATGTAAAGAAGATACTTTCAAATTTTTCTTTTTTTTATTGTCCATAATGAGTTACATTATTTTTAATATATATATATATATATATATATATATATATATATATATATATATATATATATATATATATATATATATTGACCACAATGAGTTACATTATTTAGTGGGCAAACAATGAGTTGTTATCCCCAATTCCCCAATGCCCCCACTTCTCAACCCCAATCAGCTGGATATCCTCTTCTGTGGGTCGTCTGGATCAGTCCTTGTGGCAGGAGACCATGGATAGCCTAGTACTCAGCCCGGTTCTCCTGGCCCAAGTGTGTTGTTACTGAGGGGTGCCATGCCTCTGGATAGTCTCTTCCACCATGGCTCTCACAATCTTTCCCTCTTCAGCTCAGTTCCCTGAGTCGTGGTGGGTGAGTATTAAGGCTGCTTAATGTTGTGCGCTTAGGGGGCTTTGTGTTGAAAATTATTGGTTTCTGTCCCCCTGGCTTATCCTGTGTTGATTGAATGGCTGTGGCTGTGGGTCCATTGTTCATCCCGTCATTCTCTGCGGGCCTCCATATGGATCCTCCATGGTATGACTGTGGTATGAGTTACATTATTTAATGGGCAAACAATAAGTTATTATCCCCAGTTCCCCAATGCCCCTCTTCCCCATCCCCGATCAGCTGGATATCCTCCTCCGTGGGCAGTCTGGATCAGTCCTTGGGGCTGGGGACCATGGACAGCCTAGGAGTCAGCCCAGTTCCACCGACCCTAGTGTGTTGTTACTGAGGGGCGCTGTGTCTCTGGATATTCTCCCCCACCACGGCTCACACAATCTTTCCGCCCCCTCTTCTGCTCAGTTCCCTGAGTCATGGTGGGTGAGTATTAAGGCTGTTTTATTGTTGAGATCTTAGGGGTCTCTGTACTTCTGCTTTAGGTTGTGTCAATAATCACTGGTGTCTGTCTTACTGGCTTATCCTGTGTTGACTGATTGGCTGTGACTATGGGTCACTTGTTCATCCCATCATTCTCTGCAGGGTTCCATAGGGATTCTCTAAGGTATGTCTGGGGTGGCTCATCTCTTGCCAGGATGTCAGCTATCGGCCTGCTGTTCGTTGGTAGGGTTGGATGAGCCACAGCTCTCTCGCTGCATTCTGAAAGATACAAACAGACTCTCCATTGGAGAGTGAGATCAGTATAGGTTAACTGAGATAAATATTTCTGAATTAGCTATATTCTACTTTTAGTAGCCTCTCCTTCAATTGCTCCCATAGTGCATCTCTCATTGGGGGCCCAAGAGTCCGACTCCCAGTGTGTATTGCCCTAAGTCCCCAGTTCCAGTTAAGGGCTCTCCCTCACTAAGTGGATTATTTGGCCAAATTTAAAAGCTGTTGATTCCCTCCCCCAGGCTTTGGCTCCTCCATTGCACAAGTGCTCCTTTCCTGGTTCGCTGTTCTCTCCCAATAGGAAGTGTTGTCAGCCTACTCATGGCAGCAGACTGTGTTTCATGTCAGTGGTCTCTGTTTGCTCCAGCTGTCATTGACCAGCTTCCCCTGCCAGTTTATGCAGTGCCTTCCAGTTCTGCACTAACTACCATCTGGGGGCTGGTAACCATTCTGGACCTCACAGGGTCTCTGGATGTTGTTAGATCATGTTCTGTAGTTTCTTCAGCAATAGAATCCTGCCTCAGGCCTGGGGTGGGCCTTCAAGAGCTTTGACAGAATCTTGTCTTGTTTTTGGAACCTCATGGGTCACTTTGGTCAACAGCTCAGTGAGGGAAAGAGTCGGTGACTGGGACTAGTAATTGCCAGACTGATCAGTCTCTCTCCCCTTCTATTCATGGCCTCTCTTGCCAGAGGACACCAACTATTTGCTCAGTAGGTTACAGTATGCTCATGAGGATTTTATGATTTTTGAACCCATTTTATTTTAGCTTCATGGTTAAGTCATTCCCCTCCCCCATTCCTTACCCCTCCTTCATAACCTCTCACTTCTTTCTACTGGTCTGCATAGAGTTTATGGTTAGCCTGGTTAAGGACCATATAAGGGAGAATATGCGGTGTTTGGCTATCTGTTCCTTTTAGAGATTGCTTAGTAAGATCTGCTCCAACAGACTATTTTTCTCTATAGTTTGATATGTCATTTTTCCTTTCAGCTGAATAGAATTCCATCGTGTAAATATACCATAGTTTTGTTATCCATTCCTCCATGGAAGGGCATTTTGGTTGATTCCAATTCTTGGCTATTATGACTTGAGCTACTATAAACATAGTTGCACAAATGTCTCTATCCTGAGATGTGACATCTTGTGGGTAGATGCCTAGTAGAGGGATAGCTGGGTCCATTGGTAGCTCTATGTCCAATCTGTTGATGAGTCTCCACAGTGCTTTCCACAGCGGTTGAACAAGCTTGCGATCCCACTATAATTCAACGAGGGTTCCTTTTACCCCACATCCTCGCCAGCAATTATTGTTGTTGGTTTTCTTTAAGATTGCCATTCTGACGGGAGTAAGGTGGAATCTCATTGTGGTTTTTATTTGAATTTCACTGGTACTTAAGTATGCTGAGCACTTTCTCATGTGAGTAAAGGCCATAAGTGTGTCCTCCTCTGTGAATTCTCTGTTGAGATCAGTGCCCCATTTTGTGAGGGGGGCAGTTTGAGTTTTTGTTATTAATTTTTTTTTAGTTCTCTGTAGGTTCTGGAAATTAGGCCTCTATTCGAGTTGTTGCTGGCAAAAATCACCTCCCAGTTTGATGGGGGTCTATTAGCTCTGAGTAGAGTGTTTTTGTCTGTACAGAAGCTTTTGAACCTGATCAGGTCCTATTGGTTACGTGAATGTTGTACTTCCTGGGCTACTGGAGATTTGCTCAGGAAGTTATTCCCTACTCCTATCTCATGTAGGGTTTCTCCTAATTTCAAACTTTTCAATTATTATATAATAATATACATCATAAAGATTACCTGGGTAAGGAAATAGGACAATTTCAGTTCCCCTGAAGCCTTTATATACCTTATTAATCATGCCTCCTTTCCCCCTCTTTTTATGGTAGCAATTACCTTTTCTTTACTATATGAACCTGTATCATTAACCCTGTAGTTTAATTTTGTCTCCTTTTTATTTATATAAATGTAACCACATTGTGCATTTTTTATCTTTGTTCCTTTTTTCCACGGTTCTGACATGTATCTATGTCAATTATATATAGTTGTAGTTGTCTTCTTTTTGTTGCTATCTGGGATTCTCCATACAGTCTTACAGACATTTATTCTTTCTGGTTTGGGCTATTACAAATAATATTACACAATTGCTTCATGTAAATTTTTTGATGGGTGTGTGTACTGTGATGGTTAAGTTCTATTGTCAACTTGATCTATTTAGCAATCCACATACATTCCTTTTGGTTAGGTCTCTGAGGTTTCTTCCAGAAAGGATTAACTGAAGGAGGAAGCCCTACTCCTAGAGTGTGTAAACCTCCCAGAGGGGGGCTTTATGTAAAATTCTTTTAGAGGAAAGAGCCCCTTCATCCCACCTGGCTGGTGGTGCTGCTTGCAGCTGGGTGCTTTCACTTACACGTGAATCTATCCTGGTGTCAGTATTGAAATCAAGTTTCCTCATCCTTCCAGTGTGGACTGAAGACCAGCAGCCCTCCAGGAATCTTCCAGGCCTTCAGTTCTGGATCGGGATTGCTGAGGCATCCAGCTATCCAGTTGGTTCCTTGACTCAGGCCTGCAGACTGCTATTGTTGGACTGCCATAAACTAATCCAATGAACCTCCTTTTTAATACAATTCACTGTATTGGTTCTATTCCTCTAGAGACTCCTGGCTAACATATATGTACAGACTCTGTTGGTTACATGCCTGAAAGTTGAGACACAGAACAGGCTGGCATAGGCTTGGCCTCGGGAGACATGATCAGGTTCCCAAATTTGCCCATATGGTTGACATTGCCATCAGTTACAAGGGTGGACACGCCATACCCTACATCATCACCAACACTTGCTATTCTCAGCTATTGGTGTTTTAACCAATAGCATGTGTGCTAATGGTTCTATACTTTAGTCTCCATATGAAT
>PVHP010013104.1:0-41614 GCA_004024765.1 Zapus hudsonius | reverse complement strand
GAGGATGCTCACAGGAGGCCAGGGCCCTGTGGATGCTCACAGAGTCATGGTGGGTACCCCGAGGATGCTTACAGTAGGCCAGGGCCCTGTGGATGCTCAGTCCATGGTGGGTACCCCGAGGAGGATGCTCACAGGAGGCCAGGGCCCTGTGGATGCTCACAGAGTCATGGTGGGTACCCCGAGGATGCTCACAGGAGGCCAGGGCCCTGTGGATGCTCAGAGTCCATGGTGGGTACCCCGAGGAGGATGCTTACAGGAGGCCAGGGCCCTGTGGATGCTCACAGAGTCATGGTGGGTACCCTGAGGATGCTCACAGGAGGCCCTGGTTCCTCCACCCCTACCCAGTGAGGTGTCTTGAGTCCAGCCTCTGCCCAGGTTTCTCCAGCAAACCGAGAATGACCACTAGGAGTGTGCTGGTTATCCAGTCATTTGAGTTACTGGCCTGGCCTTTTGTGTTCACCAAAGGGTGAAGGGTGTCGTGTGAAAAACAAAACAAAATAAAAAAAAGCATGATTCATGAATGTTCTGTTTGGGATTTGGGTTCACTGCTTTGCTCACTCATTGTGCCATTTTGAAGTCTTAGTAGCATTTCTTCCTCTTCTGCTCAAACAGGGCTTGAGTTGATGGAAGTTTTCTTGTCATTCTCTTGATGTAGTTGTTTAGCACGTCATGTGTCTGTCTGTCAGATGAGATCACTGATGCATCACTTAGTCCAGTAATAGTTTGGATAAGCTTAGTAAGATAAGAAAGTAACAGGTTTAATTTCTCAATATACTGGAATTAGTCCACTGTGTCATATCAGATTTCTTTCTGTGCAAGGGAACTAAAGGTAATTCCTGTCTATATCCTATCTATGCTTCCTTGTCTTTCTAGAAGCAGGTTTTGATGAAAGAAAATAGGTTCTGGTATTCCAGTTTTATGGATTCTAAGAAGATAGTAATTTTGCTCATGAAGTGAAAATATATACTATAATCTACAAAGTAATATACATGAATGATGTTTTGCAAGGTTAGGAAGAATCCATTCTCTGAACACTGAAGTCTCAGACATCAAGCACAGATCTTCTTAGATTGCATTATTGGAAGCTGCTTCTGAGAACTTAGCATTCACAGAAGGGTGCTTGCAGAAAGATGGTGCTTACTATCATTTGGATCTGTTCATTAGACAGTTTATATGATGACTGCTTAATGCCACACAGTGTTGTAGGTGTTGGAGATTGAGTGATGAACAGGTTAGATAAGGTTCCTGTCCTCAAAGACCTTAAATTTTGATGGAGGTAAAATGGATATGCAAACAAAAACATAAGTTTAGATAGTAACAGATGTTAAAAGAACAAGGAGAAGGTGCATGAGTGTGGGTGGGAAATGTGGAGATTTCCCTAAACTTGAATGTTTAGAGTGAGACACGAGGAAGACTTGGGAATTTCCAGTAGCAGTGCAGAAGCATTAATGGATCAACCCTAGTGTGTTCCAGGGTGAGGGTCCATTGTGACTGGAGCAGAGTCATCCTGGGGGAGAGAAGTGGGCTGGCAGTGGTAGGTGATGATACAGTCCCACATTGGAGCTGCAGACATTAAAAGATGATGTGTATATCATGAAGGCTTTCTTGTATTCCTTTAGAGGAACTATGACTTAGCTTTATTTTCATCATGAAAGCAGTGTATTAATTAATTCATTACATGTATGTACTTTTTTCCTCTTCAGGACACCTTTAGTGAAAATTAATGTGTTCTTTCTTTCCTCTGGTTCTATGTCCCATGCATTTATTTTCCCTTTTCATTGTTGTCATGCATAAAATTCTGCTTCTGCTTATCTTCAGCTTCAGATTTTATGTCTTTACTTCCAACCATGAATCCTCTTCAGTACTGTCTTTATCCACTTTCCATTTGGAAAATGCTGACAGTCTCAGCTCTCTCCAAGTAAGTTCTAAGAAAGTGTAGGCTTAAGTAGATTATCCTTTCCATTAGAACTACTTTAGTTCAGTGTCTATAATGTGCCAGGCACATTGCATACATTATATTTTTTTTCAGTAGCTGACAGAGGCACACACTGAACTTTTCCAACAGTGAGGGGCACGCTGAGGTTGCTCAGCTAGCAATGATGGAGCCTTGCTCTAAAGTTCACTTTATTATACCCCTCCTTGCATTCCTGAGGGTACCACAGCTCCAAAGTCTATTTCATCCCCCCCACCCAGCTTCTTTCCTGAGTACCACAGCTCCAAAGTCTACACATTATGCACCATCCCAGCCATGGATTTCTGTTAGTTAAAACTTGTTTCATGGTGTTTCAGTATTTTAGAGCTCATGTGATGAACTCTCTCAGTGTAGAGGTAGGCTGTGTAGCCACATAGAAATTCAGTAATTTTTATAGTATAACAGACAGTGGTCCAATATGTCCAATTTTCACCCTACAGATTTTTAGCTTAGTATAAGCTTTTGTCTGGGGAAATATATATATATATATATATATATATATACCTAATGTTATAATATTTTATTTAACATCTAAAATATACTTTGTATAAACTCACACAGAGTAATTTTAAAAAATGAGATAGTGTTTCTTGTGCCAAAATAATACTTTGGTGAATTTTTCTTCCCTTTTCTGAACAATGAGTTGACATTAACTCTGAATTCATCCTTCACTTTTGTTAGAAAGAAGGGAGGTCTGTGGGTGACCTTAATGCTGGCATGGTAGTGAATACTTGTCATCATCCTTTGGCAGGAGGCTCTCAAGTTGCGGGCCAGCTTGGGCAGCTTGTTAACCCTGTCTCACAGTACAAAAGTGAAAAGGCAGCAATGTAGCACAGTGACCCAGTGCATGCGTAGCCCTGATTTCAAACCCCAGTACCTACAATAATATTTTTTCTTAATTTTAGAATGGTTTGAAAGATACTTGAAAGTTGTTTGTGCTTTTTCCAGCTTTAATCTTTTTTTAATTTTTATTTAACATATTTATTATGAATAATTACATATGTTATATGAGCAAATCTTGTGAAGGTGTCCCTGTTTCCCTCCTCTCTGTCCCCTACTCACTGGAGTCCTTCCTCAGTGCACATACTGCATCTGTCCATAGGTTAGGGGGGTTATGAAGAGGTAGCCAATTTTTCTTTCTCCTTTATTTTTTCTTCCCCCTTTGTGCATTGTTGCTGAGGGGGCAATGTCTCTGGATATTCTCCCCCACCATGGCCTTTACATTTTTTCTGTCCCCTCTTCCGCTCAGTTCCCTGAGTCATAGTGGGTGAGTTTTAAGTCTGCTTTATTGTTGAGATCTTAAGTATCTCTGGACCTTTGCCCTGGATTGTGTTGTGTATTGTTAGTGTCCGTCTCCATTGACCTTTCATGGGTTATCAGACTTGCTGTGGTGATTGGTCTCCTGTTTGTTTCGTTACTTTCTCATAGGTTTCATTTGGACTCTCCTGCCAGGATGTCAGCCATCATCTTGTTGGTGGAATTGGGTTTCCCTAGCTCTCTCAATGCCTTCTGAAAAATACAAACAGAATCTCCATCAGAGAGTGAGATCAGTATAGGTTAAATGAGACAACATTGCTATTTTGGCTAGCTCCTAATGGGTGTAGCCTCTCTGTAGCTCTCTGGTATAGGGAATTGCCCCTAGGAACCTGGGTTCTTGGTTTTGCCATGGATCCTAGCTCCAGTTAAGGGTTCCTTGTCACTAAACGGATGTCTTAGCCAATTATTAAGCTGTTGATTACCTTCCTAGGTTTAGCACCACTATTGCACAGTTGAGCATTTCTTGACTTTCTGGTCTCTTCCATATAGCAGTGTGTTCAGCATTCTTGTGACATCAGTCTGAATTGTATATCAATGATCTCTGCTTTGTCCAAGTATCATTGATCAATTTCCCCTGGCAGCTCATGCCACAACTTCCAGTACTATACATGCTACCATCTGGGAGCTGGTTACCAATCTGGATCTAGCAGGATCTCTTGGTGTTGTTTGATGACACTCTGTGATTTCTTCAGCAATAGGGTCTTACCTTAGGCCTGGGGCAGGTATTCAAGAGCTTTGACAGAAGACTGTCAAGTTTTGGGGCCCTTGTGGGTCTCTTTGATCAACAGCCAGTGTGGGAATGAACCAATAACAGGGACATGGAGATGTAGGCCTGAGCAATTATTCTTGAGTTTAGGTTTCCTCCCATTCTATTCATGCCCATCATACCAGGTGGTGCCCACAGCTTCCTCAGGAGCTTACTGAATGTGGGAATACTGCCTACTGTCTGCTGATTCTGTTTCTGGTAGCAAGTGGTGTTCTTACCATGATTATGGAAGTCCTTGGAATAGCTCAGTGATGTGATGTTTTTATTAATATTGTTATGTTTTTAGAAATAAGAAATAAGTAGAAATAAGAAATAAGTAGAAATACATTCTGTGATTGAAAAATTAGGATGATCCTAAAATTTGAAAATAACCATATTTATGTAATTTTAGTAATTATGACTGTTATATTAGCTTGATAAGAGCAGACTAATAAATAGATTTGCTTTCAGTATGACTTTATTGGGGAAGCTGTGTCAATGGAGATTGCCTTTTTAATTAGATTGGAATAATGTTAATGGAATTAGCATCTTTCTCCAATGTTGGAAGAGATTTAAATTTAGGCAAATGAGCATTTTTTGCTCCTTAAGCCAAACTATCAAAAGTAGATTATTTTGGCCAAGTCTTTGCAACCGATGTCCACTTTTCAAGAACCCAGTCGTGACTGGACCCCACATTTTCATGGTACAAATTGTCTATTCATGGTGAGTCCTGTGCTCACAGTAGGACTGCTAACCTTTACTCAGAGCTTCTGAGCATCAGCACCACTACTGGTGCTTGGCCAAATGCTTTGGATGGATTACCCTAGCAGGCCAGAGCTCTTCCTGAGCCTCTCAAGTCCTCAGTGTTGGACTTTCTCATTTCCTATGGCTTCATAATGGCGCTTTCTTTTTTCACAACACTTTTGGGACTGTTTCCCTGTGACACAATTTACCAGTCACAGTATGTTTGGTAATACTGTCACATACCTGGCTCTCTAAATCTTTGTTACTTGAGGGTAAAAGACAGCAATCTGTGTTGAGCATGAAATGCTGTCTGTAGTGTGGAGCCCTCTGGGTTATTTGCACTTTTATTGCCTCATTTTGAGTGAAGCACTGGCAGACTTTTCTTGGCTTTGTCAACAGAACTTTATCTTGTTTCAGTTAAGGGTCTGACTTCTGTGGGCCCTTGAGAGGAACTCAAATCTTTGGACTATAAATATTGAGAGCATATTGCTACAAAAGATATCAGTGGACCATGTATTTATGGTATTAGAAAAATAGTAACAGTGATTTCCAATTTTTTAATGCTTTTATTTATTTGCAAGCAGAGAGAGAATAAGAAGAGAGACAGAGAGAACAGTCATGCCTGGGCCTCCAGCCGCTACAAATGATCTCCATATGCATGTGCCACTTTGTGCATCTGGCTTTACATGGATACTGGGAAATCTGACTTGGGATATTAAGCTTTGTAGGCAAGTATCTTAATTGCTGAGCCATTTCCAGCCAAGTTCCAGCCCCCAAATTTCCAATTCTTAATAATATGGGTGAGAAAGTTGAGGTCTAGAGAAACTAGCATAGAGATTCTTTGCTGCCTTCAATGCTGATCTGAGGCCTAACAGTAACAGGAGCTTGATATAGGTAGACATTGGTTCTCATTAGAATTCTGACAGCTTCTTCAGCAAGCACCTTAACCACTGAGCCATCTCTCTAGTCCCTCTGTGATTTTTAGGAAGGCGAGAAAGGGGTTTTGTTCTGTGGGAATAAGAAAAAGTTCAGGATAAAATAGTGAGTAGTTTGCAGAGAAAAGGTTAGGAGTCTTTTGTTCTTGCAGAAGTGACTGTTTCTGGAAGGAAACGGATCTATGATTAGCTTTCATGATGTGGAAGATAAAGACAAAAGAGTTTCTGGATGGTAAATAGATATAATACCTGAGTCTAGGTGTTAGGGCCAAAGAGAGCAAGTGAAATACAAGCTGAAAGATCCATTTGAGAACTAGAATAGAATCAGAATGTTGGAGAGAGGCCATGGAAATGGAATATTATAGCCATATGATCCCATTGTTCAAGCTGCTTTGAACCCCTTGACAAGCAGCTCCTGAACAACATGGAACATTCTTGTCCCCAGATCTCATCTTGAGAGATGCTTTCATTGAAGCAGTAATGAAGTGTGGCTATAACATGCCACTCACCTGGCTAGCGGTAGCCTAGGGGCTACCAAGATGTTGACCCCTTTAGGGTAGATGAGCTGACAGATCTTAAGTATCACCCAACAGGGCTTTGTCACTCAATGCCATCCTGCCATTTTGTCACCCTGTAGTCTGTAAAATAAATACACATTGCCTTTGAACTGTATCTCTTCCATAGACTAAGCAACAGCTTCTCTGACACAGTTACTGCCTAGAGTACACATTTGATTCCCCCCCTTCACTTATTCACCATAGTGACGTGGAGCTTTGCTGGAGGAGGTGGGTCACTGGGGTGGGGTTGGGGCAGTCCTGGAGGTTTATAGTCTGGCCCCACTTCCTCTTCCTCCTCTGCTTTCTGATTTGGGCCAAAATGTGATGAACTCTCCTGCCTTGGCTTCCTTGCCACAGGTACTTCACCACCAGGACCCATGTAAAGCCAGATACACAAAGTGGCACATGCATCTGGAGTTCTTTTGCAGTAGCTGGAAGCCCTGGCATGCCCATTCTCTCTATCTCATCTATCCCCTCAAAACATTAACTGAAATAAATTCTTTTCTTCCTTAGTTGCTCCTGTTGAGGAATTTATTCACAGCAACAAGAACATCACTAAGGAACAAACTGAATGGATATTTTCTTTCAAAGTTGCCTTTCTCTTTTCCTTTTTAGTAGAACATAGCCACTCCCTTCTTTCTGGTCTTTACTCAGCATGTCATTCCACACCCCTTGCAGTCTGTCCAGATGTTTGGGGCTCAGTGTTAGCACCAGCTAGTTCTCACCTCTTTCACTTCTACCACCCTAGCCTAACTCCATGTCTTCTGAGTCGCTGACACAGTCTGCTCACTGTCCAGAGCCTTTGCAGTACAACTGGTCAGCTCTCTACTCAAAAGGTTCCGAAGTCTTCGCATCTCATTCAGAGTAGAAGACTTTACAACAGTGTGTGCGGCTCTATATGTCCACACCTTGTTAAAGTCTTCATCGTCATCTTAGACCTTGCCCCTCACAAGGCTTCAGCTGAGCTGGCTTGCTGGCTGTGCTCCTTGCAGGGCCAGCCCCACCTTGCAGGCCCTTTGCCCTCACACTTCCCTCTGCCTGCACACCCTTTTTTCTGATGTCAGCCTGGCAGTTCTCCTTTATCTCCTGCCAGGCTTTACTCAGATGCACCTGCTCACTGAAGTCATTCAGTTGTGGTTTTGTGAGTCTGTCTTCCCAAGGTTGAGAGGATGACCTGTCACTGTTTTGATGTGCAAGTGTATTTGAGGAGAACATGAAGTAGATGTGGTGTATTCTTGGCAATCTTTGAATGTTTAGATGATACCAAGGGTAATTCTGAAACCTCACAATGCACAGCTAGGCTTAGTTTCTGAGTGTATAGTTTATGTTTGTCTCATAAATTATGAAAACACAACCACATACTGACCTAAACCCTCTTTTTAAAGAAAAAATACCTTCTTTATTGACGGTTTTCATATATCTACATATTATCTTTTGACTGCAATCTCCTCTCATTACTTTCTCTTGCTTCCATCCTCCTTCCACTGAACCCTTTCTCATCTTTCCAACTAGTTCCCCTTCCATGTTAATGCTTCCCTTGCTTTTCTACAGTTCACAAGGGAATATTGATGAGGTCAATATTGTGTAGGTAATAGCAGTTGCTGTGAAGTCATGAATGCAAGAGCCCCTTAATGTAGGTAAGATTTCATGACGCTCTGCCCAAGCCTCCGGCTCTTATATTTTTTCTGCTCTGAGCCTTGAATGGCATGATAAAGATATCTCATTTAGTGCTGAATGCATATTCTCAGCACTTTGATAAATTCTGAGTCTCTTGTGTAATTACCACCAACTGCAAAATAGCTGTTGTTCCAGTGGGCACATCTTGCCTGGCTGGTTGATTGTGTAGGACACAGGGTTCACAGCTAGGTAATACTATCAGTGGCTCTTCTCAGCTTCCTGCATAGCACCTTCCAGCACTGTGACAGCTTGATTTCTCAGTGTCCTACAACAAAAGAATGTGGTGTATTCAGGTTTACCATCCAGTTCTGTATAGCTTGCATTGTTTTGAAGGCATCGGGGGCTTCTCTGACCAGTAATTCACTGAGTTCCTACCCCTTGCACTAAGTTTTTCTATAACAACCTGTGGCTTCTGACAGCAGCATTCTTCACCCACACAGGGCATCTCAGTTCAGACTCTTTTAATTTAAAAAAATTATATATTTTAATTAGCTTACCAAATAATAGGGTTCTAAGTATTTTTCATATACCTTGGTTTTAGTTAGCACTCCACTCCACCTTTTCCTCTCCTTCACCCATCCACTCCTAGCCCTGCTTAAATCTTTCTACTCTGACAGTCTTTGCCCCTCTACTTTCATACCATATGTATTCTATCCACTCTTAATGCCTCTTTTTTCCCCTCCCTCTCATGGTCTCTTTAGTTTTCTAATATTCAAAGACACCCCACCTAAGACACACAGTTATAAAAAAATTTGTTTGGGTTATGCATATGCGAGAGAACATGTGGCCTTTGTCTGTCTGAGACCTGGTTACCTTACTTAGTGTAATATTTTCCAGTTCCATTCATTTTCCTAAAAACTTCATAATTTTTTCCTTATAACTAAGTAACATTCTGTTGTGTATATATGCCACAATTTCATGATCTACTCATCAGTTGATGGATATCTAGGCTGATTCCATTTTCTAGCTATTGTGAGTAGACTAGCAACAAAGATGGATGAACAAGTATCTCTTTCATGGGATATGGAGTCCTTGAGTGTGTTGTATTCATCTTCATATTGCTGAGTAAAAGAAAAAAAAACACACCAAAAAACAAAAACACACTACCTGACCAAAAGCAACAGATGGGTGGAAAGGGTTTCTTTTGACGTCCTGAGGGGAAGGCAGGGAAAGGATGGCAGAGAAGAGACTGGGCATTACATCTTGTCATAGCAGCTGGCAGGAAGCAGCAAGAGTGTGCTGAACCAGCTCTGGCAGAGGGAAGCTGGGTTATAACATCCCTAAGCCTGCCTTTAGCAATAATACCTCTTCCAGCAAGGCACATTGCCACCAACTGGAGACCAAGCAGTCAGAAAACATGAGGCTCTGGGGGAGCATCTGATCAAGCCCAGGAATGGTTTAGTTGCATCATACAGTAGTTCTATTTTTAGCTTTTTGAGAAATCTTTATACTCATTTCCATAATGGCTGTTTCAATTTGCTCTCCCACCAACAGTAAATAGGTATTCCCTTTTCTTTCCAAGTTTGACAGTATTTGTTGCTATTTGTTTTAGTGATGATAGCTATTCTGAGTGAGATAGAATAACAAAGTATTTTTGATTTGCATTTCACTAATAGCCAAGGATGTTGAACACTTTTTTTTTTATTTTTGTGTTTCTTCTTTTGTGATTGTTATGTTCAATCCATTTTTTTCATTGGGTTGTTTTCTTGATGGTTTTGTCTGTTTTGTGAGTTCCTTGTATATTCTAGATATTAATCATCTGTTTCCCATTCTGTAGGCTGTCTCTTCACTAGAGTAGCAGTTTCCTTTGTTGTACAGAAGCTTGCTGTCTTTATTTCCTGAGGGACCAGAAAGCTATTCAGAAAGCCCTTACCTGTTCCTGTCTCTTGAAGTGATTTTCATTCCTTTTCCTCTGGCACTTTCAAAAGTTCAGATCTTACATAAATGTTTGTGGTCCATTTTGAGGGTCACATATAAAGATATAGTTTCATCCTTCCACATAAGACATATCCAGCACCATTTGTTGAAGAGACTGTCTTTTCTCAAGTGAGAATTTTGGCTTTTTCTGCCATAAATCAGGTGGTTGTAGCTGCATGCATTTATAGCTGGATCTTCTGTTCCATATCTGTTTTTGTGCCAGGACCATGCTGGTTTTGCTAATGCAGCTCTGAAATATAGCTTGAAATATAGGTACTTCAGCCTTATATGTTTTAATCAGGATTTCTTTGGCTAAGTTCTTTTGTGCTTTCTAGTGACCTTTAAGATTGTTTTTTCTGTATCTGTGTGTAGTGGTGCTGGAATTTTGATGGAAATTGCATTAAATCTGTGGATGGCTTTTGGTAAGATAGTCATTTTCACAACATTGAATCTTCTACTTAGTGATCATAGGAGGTATTTCATTTTGTGTTTTCCTAAATCTCCTTGAGTGCTTTATAAAGATTTCATTGTAAAAATCCTTTACTTCCTAAGTTGGATTTATTCAAAAGTTCATGGGGTTTTGTGCATGTGTGTGTGATCACTTTATTCTTCCACAGGCTTATTGTTGGTATATAGGAAGGCTACTGATTTGTGTGCTAAGTTTGTATCTTGTCTCTTTGCAAAACTGTTTCTTAGTGTTAGAAGTAGTTTTGGTGGAATATTTAGTGTCTCCTATGCATCTAATTGTATCATTTCCAAATAAGAATAATTTGAATTTTTCATTTCCTATTGGCATCCCTCCTTTTTTTGCTTCTCTTTTCTTACTGATCTAGTCAAAACTTCAAAAAATAGAATAAGAGTAGAAAAGGTGGACAGCTTTATCTTGTTCCTCGTTTTAGTAGAAATGCTTTGGGTTTTTGAAATGCCATTTAGTATGTTAGTTGTTGATATAGCTTATATGACTGTCTATATAGCTATCTATATAGCCTAATATGACTGATGTCTATATAGCTGTTTGTATATAGTCTGTATGTATGTCTATATTAGCTTATATAGCTGTCTATATAGCTGTCCTATATAGCCTGTATGGCTGTCTATATAGCTGTCCTATATAGTCTTGTTATGTTGAGATCTATTCCCAGTTTATTGAAGACTTTATCATGAAGGAATGTTAGATTTTATTGAAAGTCTTTTCTACACATGTGAATTCTTTGAGTCCATTTGCATGATGTGTTTTGTGCATGTTGGACCATCCCTGCATCACTGACAGGAAGCCAACTTATGATGAGTGATCTTTTGGATGTGTTCCTGTATTTGGTTTGCTAGTATTTGGTTGAGAATTTTTGTACTTCTGTTAATGAGAGAGATTGGTGTGTATTTTTCTTTTTAGTTGTGTCTATCTGGTTTGGTAGTGTCCTTTCCTGTTCTACTTTATGGAATTGTTTGAGAAACATTGGTGTTAGTTGTTCTTTGGAGGTCTGATAAAATTCACAAGTAAATCCAACAGGGCCTAGATGTTTTAGTTATCAAATGTTATTATTACTGCTTAAATCTTACTGCTTTTTGTTTGTTT
The DNA here is from genome assembly GCA_004024765.1 of Zapus hudsonius. Taxonomy (NCBI): domain Eukaryota; kingdom Metazoa; phylum Chordata; class Mammalia; order Rodentia; family Dipodidae; genus Zapus; species Zapus hudsonius. Next base: position 30,177 of record PVHP010013104.1, on the reverse strand, counting down.
GTTGAAATTATTTATCTCATTTTGTTTAATTTTGGTACTTCAGATGCATATAGAAATTCATCCATTTCTTTTAGATTTTCCAATTTAGTGGAATATGTGTTTTTAAGGTATATTCTTAGGATTTTCTGAATTCTGTTGGTGTCTGTTTTAATGCCTTCCTTTTCCTCTGACTTGAGTTTTCTCTAAGTTGCTTTGGCAGAGGTTTATTAATCTTTTTTAAACCCTTCAAATCACAACTCTGTTTCTTTCATTTATTGTATTTTTTTTATATTTTACTGATTTCTGCCCTGATTTTAATTATTTCCAGCTGCCGATTTTGGGTTGGTTTATTATTCTTCAAGGCCCTGAGTTATATCATTAAGTTCCTTATTTGAGACACCTTATTTCTTTATATAGGTCCTGAGAGCTATGAACTTCCCTCTTAGAACTGCCTTTAATGTGTCTCAGAGGTTTTGGTGTGTCATGTTTTCATTATCATTCATTTCCAGAAATTGTTTAATTTCCTTCTTGATTTCTTCCATGGCCCATTCATCATGCACTTACATGTTGTCTCATCTTCCTGAGTTTTTGTCTTTTCTGTAACTTGTCTTGCTAGTAATTTGTAGTTTTGTGATCAGATGGAACACAAAGGATTGTTTTAATTGTCCTGTATTTTTTAAGATTTGCTTTATGATCTAGCTTAGAGAAAATCCCATAGCCTTCTGAGAAGAAGGTATTTAGTTGGATTGTTCTGAGAATGTTTGTTAAATTCATGTGGTCTGTGGTTATTATATCCAAATATTTCTCTGCTCATTTTTTGCTGAAATGACCTATCATTTAGTGATAGTGGGATATTGAAGTAACCTACTACTATTTTCTGAGGTTATCCTATGGTTTTAGATCTTGTAGAGTTTGCTTTATGTAAGTATGTGCACCCCTGTTTAATTCATATGTGTTTGAAATTTTAATGTGCTCTTATTGGATTTTTTCCTTAATCAGTATAAAGTGACCTTCTTTATCTCTTCTGACTAGTTTTGAAGCCTGTCTTTGCAGATATTAGAATAGTTCCACATGGTTATTTCCATCCTTTCATCCTATATTATCACGTGTCTTTTTCTAGTGAGGTGTATTTCTTGGAGGTAGCAAATGAATCCTGTCTTTTAATCCATTGTGATAGTCTTTGTTTTTTGATTGGAGAATTGAGTTTATTTATACTCAGTTTTATTGAAAGCTCTGACTTAATTACTATCATTTTTGTTAATTCTATGGTATTTCATATTTTGCTATTTCCCCTTTGATTAGTGATTATTCAAGTGTGATTCATTCTGCTGGGTGACCTCGTGGGTGTGCTTGTCCTCTTCAGTCTGGAGGATTCCTTCCAGAAAGCTGGCTTAGTGGCTTAGTGGCCATGAATTCTTTTTCCTTCTATGATGACAGATAGACTTGCTATATATTGTAGTTTGGGCTGGCAGCTTTTGTCTTTAAGGATTATTATTTCAATAATTATTTGGGAAAATACTTGTAGAGTTTGAATTTATATCTCATGTACCATTTGTTCCAAGAATTCAGTTCCTTATATCAAGACTCACTGAGTTTGGTATTTGTCCTAACTGTTCAGATTAGGAATCAACGAGGGTATTTTAACATTCAAACCACAAAGTATTTTTGTAGTCTAGTTTTAAGGCTTCTCTTATTAGCATGGATTGTTATTCCCATACCTTATTGTCTACATTAATAGTAGATTAAAATTACTTTTAGATTTGCTCATCAGTAGACTGAAATAAGGGAAAATCATATTGTTTCTGAGCATTAAGCTACTGTCAACACATAATAAGAATAGATTTTTCAGGTCCTTAAAGAAACATTGGCTTTTGCTTACTGTGTGAAAGGCAAAATAATTATCTTTTTTAAAAATATAGTATTCAAATAATCCCTTATCCACAATCTACATTTATTTATTTTGAACATCAAGCGGATCAAGAGTAGAGTTAGCTATCAAAACTACTATTGTATATAGTCTATCACTGAGTGTTTTCTTTTCTTATTTTTAAAGACATAATTTTTATTTCTTTTCTGTGGTGAGGCAAACGTTGATACTGAGTGGTGAATGTTAAACTTGAGTTCAAATTTATTAACATTTAAAATTTTATTAGTCTAAATATTAGCCATACTTAGTTAAAAGTACATATTAGTGTTTTTAGAATTCAGTAATAAAGTTTGAGTTTTTATGTATTTATTAGGAGCCTTCAGCTGAGCTAGGTACTTCCTGTGCCTTTACTGGGTATGCATTAGTTACCATGCAAGTCAGACTTAGAATGAGAGAATGTCATGTTGAGCAAGTATATCTTTGGCTTGAATCTGTTAACTAGATTCCTAAGGGCAATTACTGGTAATTACATGTAAATTTATGAAGAGTTATGGGAATGATGATATAAGTATTCTACAATTCTTTTTGGAATTTTGCCATTTTTGATGAAGAATATGCTAGTTTTTGTGATAGCTAACTACTACTAAGGTAGTGCTTGAATGATGTTAAAAATTCCCAGAGAACAACTTTGTACCTGATGATGCCACTGAGTTTCATCAGGACACAGGTAGACATTTACCTCCCTAAAAGCTTCTCAGTAGCATCACATAGATAACTTCACTGGGGGTTGAGTCCAGCTTTCCTTTTAGCTGACCAAGAACCCTGATTGGCTAGAAGCTAGTAGCAGAGCGTAATTGAGAGTGGCGGATCTGCTCACAAGGGCAGACTGTATCTGCAAAGAGTGCCTTAACTGCCATGCACATTGGGGTGGTTATTCCAGTCTGGGCAGCCTGTTGTTTCCTGTGTCGAATAGTTTTTGTTTGTTAGTTTTTCATAAGCAGTGAGTTAGAAAAACATCAAGGGACCATGTGGGGTATTACTGAATTAAATTGTTCTTGGTCATACTAGTCATAAGAGTAACCTGGCCAGTAGGCTGGAGAGACTTAAATCTTGATGGGTATATCCCCTCACTTGAAAAGCACCAGGATATATGCAGCCAACCTTGGCCTGTGACATCCTTTTCCTGGCTGTCCTGTCTGTTCTATATTCTTCCTGGTGTGCAGCCCTCCTGCCTCATCTTCCTAAGCACTGTGTTACAGGTGTGGGCTAAAAGTTACGTTTTATTAGTTTTTTACTTCCCATAGTTAAATGAGAAAAATTATGCCTTCTGTTTCATTAGAGAGTACAGGACAGTGAACCATACTTTTTCTTTTTTCAGACAATCTTATCAGCAAATCACCTTTGATGTGTTCTCAAGGTAGAGACAGACTCATGTAAGCAAACACTAAGGTAACTTTTTTAAAAAATCTGTATAACCAGTAGAATTTGATGTCCCAGTTTTCTAGGTGTTCTTGGGCATGTTATCCCATTTCTTATCTCATATGAATTACTGTGGAATATGACACCCCTGACTTGCTGTGTCCTCTACTACTCTGTTTTAACTTCTCTATACCCTTCTCATGTCTGTGAGCATAGCTTTGGTGTTTGGGGCTGTAGGTTGACAGGGATATTTATCACTGTTGATTATTTATTCCTTCAGTGTCTCTATTCCCACTCCTTCCTGTGCCTCTCAGAATGGGAGGCTTTTGAGGTAGGGCTGATACCATGTTAAATCAGGTCCTAGACATGGTAGGCTCTGCAAGAGCAAAGCCAACTCCACTGCCTGCTGTCTCCAGAGACACGCAGTCTCAGGGTAGAGAGGACAAAACTGAGGCAGCACACCTCTTCAGGACTTGCATCTCAGAATGCTGTGATTGCATCCCAGGAGCCATTTGAACAACTTTAATGTATATGCAGTATCCCTCTAGGATCATAGGGTAGGATTGGGGAATGAAGGGAAAGAACCATGCTTTCATCTGTAGCTCTATCTTCAGATATGTCCTAGGTGTGTGCATCCTTACAGTAAAAGTTTTGTAAACAAGAGTAAGCATAGATCAGAGTGGTCACTCCACTTAGATGCCTCCTGGCTGTATCAATGTTGAGGCCAGGTGGAGCATATGGGTCTCATGTGAAGTGTAAGCAGATCAGTTGTATGATGGCAGGGGTGCAGGCTTAGAGATCCTATATCCTTTGAGTTTTCAAGAGGTGTTGGAAATCTGGACAAGATAATTATTTAGAATGTAAGTTGTTAGTGGGATGACCAGACCAAGAAGATATGAATGCATGCCAGCTTGGATTCTTAGGCTGAGCTAAGTCTGTTTCTGTGACATTGTCTATTAGTCACACAGCATCCCAGTTCCTGCTAGAGTCCAGGGAAGCCTGGGTGGTGGGGCTGGAAAACTTGCTGTGGCTGTCACTCTTAAGTAGGAGCCCAGGCTCCTCCTCCTCTACATGAGATTGTGGCACATCTATTAAAGCTAGCAGAGATGATGGCTGCTATTCTCTAACAGAGGCTCTTTACATCTGAATGTTGTCATTTCTGTGTGGAGCACATGCACTCAGCCCGGGGACAGATGCAATAAAAGGATCCCAAAGATAAACAGTTCACCAGAAGCAGAAAGATCTCTGCTTGTTTGTTTTTTCTCCTGGGAAGGGTATGACTCAGGAAGTTACCATGATGGTAGGGTAGTTTTCTTACTGCTCTGGTCACGTGGAATTACAGAATGATCAGCATGAGGAGTGTGTGTTCCTTCTGTAAGTGCTACTGACACAGCCCCAGATAAGCATCAGAAGGCATCACCTCTGCTCAAGGGGTATTGTCAGTAGAGCAACATGTGGACAGAGCTCTATGAATTTCAGGTCTTTGCTAACTCCTAGTTAGAACATTCACTAGGAAATGATAATGACATTTACCATTAGCTTATTCACACCTTGAGGACACTCGGTGATTTCATATCTCAGCTAGTCTTTTGAGAGAATAAACGAGTTCCTCCCCTTTTAGGAAGAAGCAGACAATAAAGCACAGCTTTTCAGTCCTACTGTCTCAGTGTGAAAGCATCCAGATAAGTGCAAACAGAAGGGAAGATTCTAATCAGATTCTAATGAAACATGTTCATAAACAGCTAGAGGCCAGATGGGATGTGTAGGCTGTGAGTGCTAACTTCTGGGTTAGAACATCAGTGACTATGTCTAATAGAGATTTTATTAAAACATAACACAATCATATTTCATGTATACATGAACATACATGTAAAACATTTAAAATATTTTACCAAAAATTATTGCCAAGGGAAAACAGCCACGTTACTTCTTGAATCAAAAGGTAGAACTGTACCAAGTTCCCTAAATGCAGTCCTTTCTCTGAGTCTCCAATTACTGTGTCCTCTTCTCTCAAAGTAGCTACTAATCTGACCTCTAATGCTATACAGCAGTTTTTGTTTTAAATGTTTATGGTTTAATTGTCTTTAAATCTCTAGAAATAGAGTTACCATAGTGAGTTCTGTTTTAAAATATCTTTAGTTCATATAATTAAACTGCTTTCAAACATGTTACTGCATATTACCCCACCATGTGATATAAAAAGATGGAAAGGAATTGTATTCCTGAGTTTGTAAAAGGAAACAGATCAAAGTTTAGAGTAAAGAGAAAATGTTCTGGGTAGTGTAGAAGATGAAATGAGAACATGCCACTTTGGAAAAATCTTAGTAGCCAATTTCCAAATTCTGATTCATCCACCCTGGAGATGTTCCTCTGTCTCGATGCTGTCAGAATGTGGCAGTTAGAAAGAGAAGCATATTAGTGGCCTGGGGAGATGGCTTAGTTAGTACAAAGCTTGATGTGTTTTATGAGAACCTGAATTTGGATCCCTAGTTTGCATTCTGTTACATTCAGATTCTCGCTTCACGGAGAACCTGACCAAAAGTGGAAGGAAAGGAAAAGGGGAAAGGTTTTTTGTTTGTTTGTTTGTTTTTGGGTTTTTTGGCTTACAGACTTGAGGGGAAGCTCCATGATGGCAGTGGAAATGATGGCGTGAGTAGAGGATTGACATCACCTCCTGGCCAATATCAGGTGGAGAACAGCAGCAGGAGAGTGTGCTAAAAACACGGTAACACCCATAAGCCCACTGCAACAATACACTACCTCTAGGTGGCTCCAGTTTCCAAATTGCCACCAGCTGGGGATCTAGCATTCAGAATGCCTAAGTTTATAGGGGGCACATGAATCAAACCACCACACATGTAAAAGCCAAAAGGGATGGAACACAACCATAATTCCAGCTCTGGGGAGGCAGACAAGAGGATCCCAGGACTGGATGGCTAGTCTAGCTAAATGGGTTCAGTGAGAAATCTTGTCTCCAAAATAAGGTAGAGAGTGAATGAGGAAGATACCCCATGTCAACCACTGGCCTCCACACAAAAGGCACACACACACACACACACACACACACACACACACACAGACACATGGAGAGAAAGTGAAAAAGAAAGATGAGCATATTAAACTGGACACAAGCATCATCCAACCTTCTGCCCATATTCATGGTCAAAGCAAAATACCAGTGTTCAGTGGAGTCATGAGCATGCACATATATGTGTATGTGTATATAACATATACACACATGTATATATGCCTGCCTAGGGGAGAGGTACCACAGGATGGAAAAGTGAAGTATTTGGCAGTCAAACAATTCACTCTTCTTGCTATTCCGTGACTTTGCTCCATCTCTGAGGAAATGAGATCATTTAGATGACCCCCCTCTCGTCTTATATAACCAAGCACTTCTGGGCTCTTGCAGAACTCACACCTCTGTTCTTCGGGCCTGTGACTTCCATATCGTCAGTCTAGTGGTTATATAATGCTGTAATTTGGGGAGTGTGAATACTTCTTTTCCAAGTGTTTGTTCATGTGCTAGATAAAGCTAAACTCCTTTCATTGAGTACTGTTGGTGAAAACAGTTCCTCAGTAGGAAACACGGTTTTATAGCTGGTTTCCACACTTTATAAAGCTGTTCGGTAACTGGTTCTGTCATCCATGAGTACTGACCATGGAGTTGACTTGCTGGCTGGACATTGTTTCCAACAGGCTGCTCCAGGCTGGGGAATGTTTTCCAGTGGTGGGGCTAACACCCCATATTCACTCATTCTTGCCATAAATCTACTTGTTTTTCATGCACATTATTTTCCAAAGCAGGTACTTTGTAGTTTTGAGCACATTAGTAATGCTTATTTAACTTTCTCTTTTGTTTTCATAGAAACATAAATAAATGTCTTGAGTCAAGATATTGTGGCTCCGTTGACTCAGTCTCCCAGGGGTTAGAGTAGCACAGCTGTAATGTGCAGATTTAACATAGCTTTTTTCTTGTGTTTTGTTCTATACAGGTCCATTCTCTTTAGGGATGGTGGAATTGGATGACGAAGGCTTCTTTAACCCTCCTCCAGGATGAACCACCTGCCAGAAGACATGGAGAATTCTCTCACTGGAAGCCAGAACTCTCACGCTTCTCTGCGTGATCTCCATTCCATCAACCCCTCCCAGCTCATGGCCAGGATTGAGTCCTATGAAGGAAGGGAAAAGAAGGGCATATCTGATGTCAGGAGGACTTTCTGCTTGTTTGTCACCTTTGACCTCTTATTTGTAACATTACTGTGGATAATAGAGTTAAATGTAAGTGGATATTTGTTCATGATTTTAAAAGAAATGTTTCCAAAGCCAAAAAAAAACCCACTTTTTAATTTTTCTCATTATTTCTACTTCATTTAGTGAATTCCATATTTTTCAAATGAGGAGATAATACCTTTCCCTAGTTGATTAAACATTTTTATATATAATGATATTTGAAGCAAATATAGTGATTTTAAATTTTAAATTTAAATTAGTAAATTTAAAATTCACTTTTGCTGGGATTTTACAATTTAAATTCCCAGTGCTTTGTTTCATAATAAGAAGTGACAATATATGGGGTATAGAAGAGATTTGGCTGGTCAGTCTTATTGAAGTATTCCCAAGATACCACCATGTTCATCTGTATACAGATATACCTATTGCTTGCTGGTCTTTGGGTAAATAATTAAGACAGACCTCTGACACAAAAGGCCAGAAAAATTATTCCCTTATTTTCTTCAGAGAAAAGTTTACCAACTTTTACTCTTAAGAATTCAAATGTTTCTGAAATATATTTTAGTTGTGATAGCTGCCTTTTAATTCCATTATTTAAAATTTGCATAATCTTTACTTTAAAAAATATTTTCTTTGTGATCAGAAGGTCATTTTACTCTGTATTTTTTAGTGGGCCTGCAGTTGAACTGAGACCCTAAACATGAGGTCAAGTGTAGGATTTTTCTACTTGTGCTGACATAAAGTCTCATGAAGCATTTCAGATGTTAGATGTGTGGGTATGGGTGCTCAGTTTGATCTAGAAAACTGCGTAGTGAAGGGATTTTTGTTTGAAACTTTAGTTGATCTATTTGAGACAGTGTGTGAGACATAGATGGTGAAATAAAGAATTTAGAATACAGTTAGGGTTGCAGTAATCAGTTATAAATGCTTCTACTTAGGGAAATACAACACAAAATCTAGTATACCCAGATACTGGAGAAATGCTATTTATCTTGACTGGCATCTTTTCAGGAGCCAGGAAGAAGATGGTAATATGTGTGGTTGTAGAGAACCTGGGCCACTTAGAATATTTTGGGTATTAATTTTTTGTTGTTGTTGTTTGCAGGGTCACAGTGATGAGGTTAGGTGTTTGCTTAGATTTCAGTTATAGCCTTTTTATTTGAATGTTTCATAGTACTTATTGATGAGATGATTATTTTTATTTGCATATGGGTGTATGTTGCGGTCGGTGGGTGCACTAGAGCCTCTTGCTGATGCAAAAGAATGCCACATACTTTGTGCCATATTTTACATCTGGTTTATGTGGGTGGCTTGGGAATTGAACCCAGGCCAGTGGGTTTTGCAGGCAAGCACCTTTAGCTGCTGCACCATCTTCCCAACCCCAGTAATGTCTTCTTGCTTCCAAGTTTTTACTTTAATTCTTTTATTTTTATTTAGGTCTATAGCCAAGCAACTATGCAGCCAATTCATACTGGTCCCTCAGAAGCCTAAACTCCTTACAGTAGTATTTTTGTTTTGATTCCTATAACTAAAGAAACCCCTGAAAAGGAAGCTAAGACCTACCTTTTCATGTGACAAATTTGACTCATTAGGGAACCTTACCAAAGTTTTCATCATGATTTTTTTCCCTCCAACCCATTTTTCTAGTTAATTGCCCTTTCTGTTGTTCCCTTTGAGAACACATGTGTTTGTCTGCTATGTTGGTGCTTGAAAGTAGAAACTAAAGTTGACCACATTCCATCTGACCAAGCTGATCTGCAGCCCTTGGCTATAAAGGCCAGCCTGGTGCCACATACATGACCTAATATACTTCCCTTTGTGATTTTTTTTTAGGGAAAAAAAACATTATTTTGCATAGGTTAATTTGTAAGATTCAGAACTTGATCATTTAAAATTCATTTTGATAGTAGAATTATAAAAACTGAAAGCCTATCCTACCTAGTGTGTTTGATTTTATTTGCTATTACTGTGTAACATATGAGTAAAGGTCTAATCTGTTCCCAGTGTTTTTAAACCAAGTTATATATTTAAATTTGTAATAGTGTCACCTTTGAAAATTCCATGAGCAAATAAAAACAAAACAAGCCACAGAGAATACTTGCACACATTTCCTGTACCACAGTAATTGCCCTCAGGTGAAATGAGGGGACTGTAGCCCAACTGTGGCATATTAGAAGAGATGAAAGGCTCTGGTTAAACACTGATTGCCTTCTTTAAACATTTATATGATTGACAACTTTTATAGTAAAAGGGAAAATTATTTTCTGTAACATTTTAGTTGGCCAGAGTATGAACTTCCAAATAGGAACTAATTTTTTTCATTACACATTTACATTTTTTGAATGGACTTAGAACTGAGGCAGAGTGATGTCTGATTCAGCCCTTTCAACTAAAATGATAGGCCTTGTGTTTACTGCTACATACTTGAACATTTCTAGGTTCTGGGGAGATGGGCAGGAAAACCTATAGAAATCTCATTCTTGTTTTAATCTCACATAACTCTCTCCTTCCTAGGTGAATGGTGGTATCGAGAACACGCTGAAGAAGGAGGTGATCCATTATGACTACTACTCCTCTTACTTTGATATTTTCGTACGTATTTTTTGTTTTACATCTCATTTCATATATAACAAAACTGAAACCAAAAGACAAAGGCCCGCAGCATAGATCTCAAATTCAATGCCATTTTTTTCTCATTGAACATTGACTGTATTTCTTTTTCCTGAATTACCCATTCAGTTTTCTTTCCCTTTTACTTATCTCATCATTGCAAGAAAAGAAAAGATAAATGGAAAACTAGGGAGGGTAGCAGAAGGAGCCCTTCCTGTGTTCTGGCTGATATAAGTCCCATCCATAAGTCTGGGTCACTGAATGGAAAACTCACTATTTTTAGGAGAGCATGTGGAAAATGCTGGTTCTTTACCCCCTCCCCCTTTTTTTTTATAATGGGAAATTAATTTGAAGGCTTGAATGGTGTCACACTAAGATCTAGGACTGGAAATCCCATTATTGTGGTCTAGGAATCTGAACCCCTTGGGCTGTCTGTAACTGAGGCAGAAAGAAGATAGTCAAATGAGTTTAGGAAGCTACAGTTTCTTTTTTAATATTTTAAATAACTTGTCTTTTCTTTCATTCCTCACACGCTTAGCTTTTGGCAGTTTTCCGGTTTAAGGTGTTGGTACTTGCCTATGCTGTGTGCAGACTGCGGCACTGGTGGGCAATCGCGGTGAGTCTACTTCATTAGTAGGTTGTCTTTCCCTGGGCCAGTGGTCAGGGTACTCACTGCAGGCTGAGCTGAGAGGCACCGGGGTTTGGATCATTTGGAATGTCACTGGTTTTTCCTAAGTCCCCTCTCTCCCTCATTTCAGTAGGAACAGCTATCACTGGCTTGGTCTCTTATACTGGCCAGGCAGCTCCCTGTCCTCATCCTCAGCCTGTAAAATCAGAGGTGAGGGTGATGTTCCTGTCACAAGGGTGTGTGGGTAATTTCTTACTCAGTTAAATCTGCTTAGTAATTTCTTTCATGATTTGTTCTTTTTATTTGATAATCCCTCCTCCATCGTAGCATCTTTATTAGTTACCTTTCTTATTACTGTGACCAAATACCTGATAAAAGCACCTTATGGAAGGAAGAGTTTATGTTGGCTCAGAGTTTGATAGTGTAGTCCATTAGGATAGAGAAGTTATGGCAGCTAGAACTTGGGGCAGCTGGTCACATTGTATCAGCAGTCAGGAAGTAGAGAGAGGAATGCTGTGTCACCATTGGCTTCATCCTTTTGATTTAGTCTGGAATCCCAGATCATGAATGGTGTTACCCACACTCAGGGTGGGTCTTCCCTCTTTTTCAAACCTCTAGAAACACTCTCACAGACAGGCTGAGAGCTTTTGTTTTCTAGGTAATTCTAAGTCTAGTCACATTGACAGTCATGACTACACTTGTCTGTTTTTCTATAATAGTCTCCACTTGGGATATTCTACTCAAGAATGCCTATGATGTAGACTATTACTTTTTGGAGCATCCATCTCAATATTTGCTGTGAAAGAGGTTCACATATGTGTGTGCAGTGAGGGTTACAGTACAAGCTCACGTGTATGTGCAGTGAGGGTTACAGTACAAGCTCACATGTATGTGCAGAAGAGAGTTATACTAGTGTGTGTTTGCTTGCCTGCAGCTTAACAGTAAGTTAAACAAGCAATCATGTGTCCAGGCCTCCTTCCTGTCAGTCATTTTAGTCATTTTTCCATTCACTTTAGTCAGATTTTTCCATACTAAAATCTCAGTTGGAGGAGAGAGCATCATGTGTGGTGAGCTTCTTGGCCCTGAGGAGAGCTCTCTGTGCATGTCATTTTTTTTCTTTGAGGTAGAGTTTCACTCTAGCCCAGGCTAACCTGGAACTCATTCTGTCATCCTAGGTTTCCCTTGTACTCACAGTGATCCTCTTACCTCTGTCTCCCAAGTTCTGCGATTAAAGGCGTGTACCACCTCACCTGGCTCATGTCACTTGTTTAATGCATTCGGGTGTTGCATCTTATCGTGGAGAAAAGCTTCCAAGCATATTAGCATAGACACTCACCTACACATTTGTAGCCTCCTATAACATGGCAGAAGGAATGTCATAAGCAGTCAGTGTGCTGCAAGGTACATAGTTTCCCTATTTTGGGGGTGGGAGTATTATGGTTGTAGAAGGGAGGGAGAGAACAGAGAGAATTAATATGAATGTTAAGAATAGGCTGGGCTTCTTGGACACTGTGCTCCTGGCTTAGTGAAGGGGGGTCCTTCAGAGTAGGATAAGTCTTACTTGACAAGTACTGCACTATCTGTCTTGCAGTTGACAACAGCAGTGACCAGTGCCTTCTTATTAGCAAAAGTGATCCTGTCAAAGGTATGTCTGGCCTCCCCTCCCCTATGCCCTTCCTCTCTTCAGTGATGAAGCCCCTTTCCCAGTATGAGCTGATGTGTATCTCTTCTCCAGCTTTTCTCTCAAGGGGCCTTTGGATATGTGCTGCCCATCATTTCATTCATCCTTGCTTGGATTGAGACATGGTTCTTGGATTTCAAAGTGTTACCTCAGGAAGCAGAAGAAGAAAACAGTAAGTTTCTGTCAAGAGTCAGCCCCCTGGGCCTGGCAAAGCCCATACTACAGGGGCGATGTGGCCTCTTGATGTGAACACAGCTGCGACGAGGTCAGGTGCCACCTGCCTCTATCACCTGCCTCCGTGGCTGCATCCGAATTGGAAGAGTGTGTGGATGCAGGAGAGATAGGAAGAGGATCTGCTGCTGGACCAGGCTTGCCCTAGAAGAAGCCGTGCCAAAAAATAACCACTATGTCCTCCTCAGATAGGCTAATCTTTCTCACTCTAGTAATCACAATAGATCATTAAGTGCTTTGTAAACACAAACCATGTGAAGGGGCACAGAAAATAGGACCATTTTTAAGCGACTGCAGTTTAAATGCAATCAGTGGTTCTTACTGTGCACTCAGCAGGCAGTGGCTTAGATTCCCAAACAGAACAGTTATGTGCTGGGAGCTGGGACTGTAATGATGACAATTTGGAGAACCTTATCCAAGCAGAGCTCAGGCCTGCATGGCTAAGTAATATCAGGCACCACGTTCTAAGACCTGACAAAGCTGTTACCTCACTACATAGCATCCAGTATGCCAGGATGTAAACTAGAAGGTCAGCTGACCCATTGAGAACTGTCTGGTTGATTCTTAGTGCCCACACTAATGGGTAAAGTGATTAAAACTCAGTACAGATACTTGGACTGTTTACAGATGTATCACCTCTGGACCTTTTCTTATCATCTGTCTCAATCTGCCCTAACAGGAAAAAATACTGGACCTACAGAAAGTGTAGCATGATTATAATTTCAGAGAAACAGGATTGAAACTAACATTGCATAGTTTTGTTTTGGATAATTCACTTAACAGAGAACCAAACCAAAAGAAAAGAATGTGAATTAAGAATAGAATTCACAGATTATGTGAGGCAGTAATCCCAAAATGCATCTGCTGTCCTGTGTTGCGTGCTCTGGTGGAGAGGGGCCAGGCCAAGCTCATGGATTTCTGGATGGCTACTTGGTATTACAAATAAGCTTCAAACTGAACATTATTTATACACGTTGAGTATTAACATGACCGAGGCAGGAATGATTATGTGACTGAACCACTTTCACAGCAGCTCACAAAGCCAACACACAGGTCCTGAAGGTTGAAACAGCACTGCTGTCATTACGTGTGAGTGGCCTGCAGCTTCCCTTGCTCCTCTTTGCTTTCTAGTGCCTTTTCCTTGGAAACATTTTTACAGTAATTCCATTACGTATTGATAAGACACCATCTCAGTACTGCTTTTGACATCTCTCATTTCTCTAACTAAATGCAAATGGGAGAGCATTTGCACATGCTGACAGTTTTAATTGTTTTGTTTAGAGGGTGGCCTTGATGCTTGTGGGGAAGAAGTGAGGATTTCCCAGGGAAAAATGCTCTAACTTAACATCTGGGCTTCAGAAGCCAGGGGTAATGAAATGATTTTTAAAACTACTCAGTTTTCTGTCTTCACAGGTTTGGTTCATAGTTTATTAATGAAACCCTTGCTTCTTTGTTGAAATATGTTCAGAGTACCTTGTTTTAGAGTTTACTTAGTGTAATAATGAGGTTATTCCACAGTAGGTACTCTCTCCAGGAAGTGACAGAGGAATGTGATACCATTCTCCATGTCTGCATTTCTTCTCTTGCAGGACTCCTGATTGTTCAGGATACATCAGATAGGGCTGTCCTTGTCCCCGCGGGGCTCTCTGATGGTCAGTTTTATTCCCCTCCTGAGTCTGAAGCAGGTAAAAAATTTGGTTAACAATTATGTTTTGGTCCATCATTCAAAACTTCTACTTTCTTTTCCTGCCCTGTCTGTTTCTAAATCCCCTTAGCAGACACTTAGCACACCAGGATGTGAAACTTAGGACGTCTTCCAGGAGACCACTGGTGAGACAGAGATCTGGAAATGAAAGCAATAGAGGGGCACAGACACTGGGCCTCATGGTGGATCCTCCAGGCGCACAGGCAGATGGGATGTGTCTCTCCATCCCCAAGCCAGCTTCGACAGTGGCAGCTCCATCCAGGAGTGCAGCCTCTGAGCATACCACCCCTTTCTCTTAGCTGGCACCTCATCTTTTATAAAGTCTTGTTGATCTCCTGTCCCCCCTTCTTTTTTGCTATCATCTTCCTGATAGAATTTTCTACCCTAGGTCAAGATTCCTTGCTTCACTTTCAACTTCAGCCTTCCCCCCTTGCCTCCCAAGTTTTCCTTCCAATAAACCAATGTGCTGTGTTGGACTCTCTTCCAGACTGCTACGCTATGATCTCATAGTGGCTGTCAGTTCCTCCACAAGACCTCCCTGAGCTCACCACCATTTTGACATGAATGCTGTAGATGGGTGAAAAAAAAATCCATCAAAAAAGAATAGGATCCAGTTGGAAAGAAGTTGTTCATTGAAGGGGGATAGGCAAATGGGGGACAAAAGAAGGCATTGGGAGGGATTATGATCAAATTATATCCATACATGAAAATGGTCAATGAAATAGTTTAAAAAATAACAATATACTCATTTAAAAAAACTGTCCCAAAATTGGCAAAGGTCTAGAGTAGACATTTCTTCAAAGAATATATTCAAATAGCTAATTAATATATGAAAGTATTAATAATCTTTTGGAGATGCAAGTCAAAGCATGGTAAGATACTACTGTACACCCATTAGTAAAAGTGCTATTAAAAACAAACAAAAATATCCTCAAACAGAAGTATCGGTTATGGGACAATTGTAAGCCTTTTGAATTATAGTTGAGAATGTAAAGTGGTGTACTTCCTATAGAGAACAGGATGTTTCTGGATAAATTAAGCATGAAAATACTCAAGTTACCTCTCTGTGTATCTCTCCACAAGAAATGAAAACACTCAACAAAATGGTGGTTCCCAGGGATGGATGAAGGTGTGGCAGTGGATGGTGGTGGTAGCTACACAATATCAATGTCACTGAGTGAAACTTAAAAATAGTTAGAATTTGGGCATAAACATGATAAATGATTAAACTGTTAAATTTTTATGTAAATGTGTGTTGTCACAAATAAATTTAAAGTTGCCAAGACTTTATGGGTGTCAGGCAGGTGTGTTCTCAGGTCTGTCTAGTATTTAGTCATTTACCCTTCAGAACCTCTCTGAATTTAAACTTAACTCCCACAGAAGCACAGAGAATGAAAACAGCTATCCAACACCACACAAATAGAAGTGGTGGAACTGGGTTAGAGCCCCGGCTCCATGTGAGAGTCTGTGTTCCTGTCCCTAGCTGCTAATGAATATCCTTCTGGTCTGTGTGAAAAGGCCAAACTTGCCATGTTACTTTCCTGCCCCAAAGCCTGCATCTCCTGACAGCAAGCCCTCTGTTGACCTCTTCTCCTCACCTGTCACCCTCACTTCTTGTCTTCTGTCCTTAGCTTTTGTGAAAGGGCTGTGTGTGCTCCACAGCCTATCTCTCTGCTTGCATTCTGAACATTTTGTCTCCAGTCACATGTTCCAAAGATTGTGCCGTCTCCCCTCCCACCCATAACTCAGCCCTTCTGCTTAGGCTGTCCTGCAGTCTACAGTGCTGTGCTGTCTAGACAGTCCATCTGTGTTTAGCAGTGATCTGGTCTGTTTGTACCACTGAGTTGTCAGCTTGAGTGAGACTGCATCATTGTGTTCACAGCAGTGGACAAAGTGAGCCTTCCTACCGGGAGGACAGTGCTGTGCAGATTATGAAAGGTGCAGCAGTAAAGTGACTTCCAATTTGGACTATCGATGTGGCATCCAAAGCAGTATAAAGTGGAAAAGCCCATGAAGTACAGGTGTAGAGGAAGTTCACTCCCCAGCTGCCCATGTCAGCCAGATGCGAAAGTGACACAAGAGTCTGGCATTCATCTCAGTGGCAAGAAACCCTGATGTGCCCTCACACACATTCACGTGTGCAAATAAATATTTTTTTTAAAAAGAAACCACTACTTCATAAGAAATGTCTTAAGAGTCATTTTAAACAAATAAATTCATAATATAGGTCATACTTTTATATATTTTTTTAGGCAAATCTAACTCTTTTAGTTGATTCTTTTTCCTGAAACTAATACAACTTGTCAGAACTACTGTATTTTCTTAAGGAGTTCAGGTAGCCAGAATCACTTGGGAATTCTGTGGGAAGCAGTGCTTCCCCATCAAGCTTTCACCAGTTCTGGTTGCTTTGGCTTGTCTGTGGTGTTTACCACCACCTAGTGGTCCTTTCGGGCATTACCATTGGATTATGAAGCTGAGAAGAACAAATTTCACATTGACCCTCTGGGATGGCTGCTTTGTTTAAGACAAAGTGCAGATTAGTAGTGCTAGCTGACTGTTCAGTTTGGAAAAAATTACATATAAAATTCTTACTGATATTAAATGTACCCGAAACCAAAGGTTTCTCATAGTGCCAGGAGCTCAAAATGGAAGTAAGTGGTCTTTGGTAGCTGAAGTTACAGCTACTGTTGCTTTGACCCAGCCCTGCTGCCCCAGAAGCTCCCTGGGTTTATGGTCTTCATTGGTAGCCAGCACCTCGACAGAAGCTGTTCCCAAGCACCAGGACTGAGCTTTCCATCCTCTGCCAGATGGACAGGCCACCTATTGTGTGGCACACTCAGAATTGAGGCTATGCTCAAGTCTTGCAGCTTTTGCTTTTTGCTGAGATTTGACCTGCCTGCCCAGGGTCTTTGCTGAGATATTTCATGTCCTGAGTCTCTGTACAGCCTGAGATGCCTGTCTCAGGTAGGCCTCTTGCTCTTCTCTACTAACTTGAGAACCCCACAGGCCTATATTTCCTCCAACCGTGTTACGCATCCCCAGGCTGGCCACACAGCTGCCCTCTAGCTTACTGGGGTTGTCACTTTCCCCTGGGTGCTGCTCACCATGAGTGTCGCTCCCACTCCACACGAGGTGACCTTCAAGATGGTACCTTTGCTGCCAGCTCTCATGGCCTGCTTTGCCCTGGCAGAACTGCCGTGCCTACCATGTGCAGAAGCCGGGTAGCAGATTACCACAGTGTACCCATCACAAACACATCTCCTTTGGTCTCTTCCTCAGGGGTGAAATGCTTCATTTTGTCTATTTTGCCAACATTCCAGGTGCTCCTAGTGCAGGGTTTTTGTTGTCCTGTTTGGTAGAATAGCAAGGGTGTTTTCTAATACATAAAGAATGCATGTGGCTATGTTTTTTGGTATTTATTTTTATTGATAACTTTTAATATATAAAAATACTATAATTTGATCATAATGCCCTCCCATGACCTTCTTTGCCCCTTCCCCACACCTATATTCCACTGAACATCCTCCTCTTTCAAGCAGCTCTTCTCTCTCAATGTTTCATTCTTTCTGTCCTTCTCCATCGTCTGTGCCATAATGCTGGTGGACTCTTGTGCGGTAATGATGTCCACTGGGAGGCCATGATGTCTGCAGGACAGTGTCTCGAAGTAGTCCTCCCCTCCGTGTGGCTCTTCATCAGTGCTCCCCGAGCTTCGATGCATGATAGAGACGTCTCATTTAGCACTGAGCTTTCAACAGCCCCTTAGTCATCACATCAGTGAGTCTTGGTGGTATACTTTAAGGATGGAGCTTTATTTTAGAACCCCAAGATGTAGATGTAGATATCATTAGCCAGACAGACAGGTGGAACATGAACCTGGGAACAGGAAAGTTTGGTCTGGCCGTCCTCCCAAGACCTCATTTCAGCATAGAAAGTAGTTAGGCCATTAGGAGCAGCAAGCACTTTGATGGGCTGGAAGCAAAACCTTGTAACCCTGCTACCTTTACCTGTTTCCTTCCCCACATGTGCCTGAAGTGATCAACGATTGTGAGTTTAAGATTCTTTTCTCTGTACCACAGTTGTTCTCAGCTGTAATCCAGGTAGAATTATTTTAAAACAGAAATGTCTTCTAAAGAGTGTGTCATCTCACAATTCCAGCGCCCATATTGCCAGCTCTTCTCTGGTCTGTTTCTTGATCTTCTCACATCTCCTCCTTTATTTGTTTCCTGCTTATGAAAAGCATGCAAAGCTCACCGGTCCTTGCAGCTCTTCAGCTGTATCAGCTCCTGGGGTGTCCTGCTCGTTGCAATTTCACATTCATTGTACCTATACTTCCTATCGTAAAAGCAAGTTGGCTACTTTAAAAATTATTTTAAAATTATAAAGATCTGCAATTTTATTGTGGAAAATTTGAAAGATCCAAAAATGATATAATTATCTCATGGTTATTTTATTTTATTCTTTCTTATTTTTACATATATATTTGGCTTTTTAATTTTGTCACAGAAAGCTTGGAGAAGGAAAAGTTTTTTTATTTACTTACAATGTGTTTGCTTTTGCCTAGAGGGACATACATTATCTATGTTGTCATGTGACCTAGTTTAATGTGGGTACAAGGTTTCACAGAAATATAATTACCCTTTTCAAAAAACAGGCATTTACTTATGTTTTCTAATTTTTAGAGGGAAAATTTAGATAATAAATAGCAAGTTCGTTTTTTATTGAGATAGGTCTTAAGGAAGGAATTCCAGAGTTGAATGAGTTGGTCAAATTTTCAGAAAATAAATCCTGAGAGATATCCATCCCTAACAACTAGGCAGTGATCCCTGGAAGCCACGTAGGATGACCATGTGGCTCACCATCATTGTGGAACTTGTCACCTAGCACAGTCATTTCAAAAACACCTGGATTAAACACTCGCACTTAACTGTACCTCCAAGACTGTTAGCGGCAGGGAGAAGAATAACTGCTCGCTGTTCCTGCACATGGATGGTGAACTGGTGGAGAAATGAATCTCTTTTCATTTTAAATTTTTTTCTCACAAAAACTAAAATAAAACCTTAATGTGGCAGTTTATTGACCACAATCTCAATATGAAATATGCATCTTTTATTCAGAATTTTCTGTGAACAGTTTGTAAGTGTTAATGTAAGGAGATACCTTTTTCTCTTTTCCTCTCCACCACATAGGATCTGAAGAAGCAGCTGAGGAAAAACAGGACAGTGAGAAGCTGCTTCTGGAGCTCTGAGATCTGCTTTGTAAAGTAAGTGTGTGTGGATGCAGCTGTAACAGCAGAGGACACACTACCTTTGGGGCAGATTCCATGTAGGCTGCACAGAATGCAGTGCCAAACAGATTCCTTCACATGACTGTACAGGTATAAACTTTTAGTTTGAAATATCCCTCAGAGACCCTCACTTCTAAATGAAAGTATCAACTTAGCCAGAATATCTCTGAGGCAGGTCTTGGTTTGATTTCAGACACGCTTCTCATGTTTTGAGGGCAGGTGTCCTTTGTGGTGTAGATCTAATATTACCTCCATATCACACTTGAGGGACAGAAAGATGTGGGGTGAACTCTAAGGTGGCACAGCCTGAGGAGGGGACTGGCTGCCTCTCAGGGGTGTTGGGGCTTCTGATGTGAAAGCCACTGTACATTGCCAGCTCTTATGTGGACTACATTGGTAAAGCTTTTCAAGTGACCACAGGAAATCATTTCTACCTCATAAACATGGAAAATAAGCAGCAAGCCAGCAACAGCGCTGTACTATTCTTAATCCAAAAGGGGGTAGAAATTGTTGGGTGGTGAGTAGAGAGACCGGAGAGGCAGATCAATAGCTGGGCTGTGCGTGAGCCATGTCTGCAGCAGCGCCTAACGGGATCGCCCCTGCTCTGCACAACAGCATGGTAGGCAGGAAGCAGAGGTGTGGTCCTACCATGGTCCATGATGTGTCAGTCACAGACTCCCTCCAGTAAAGAAGAGTTTCTGAGAATGGCAGCAGAATTTTTCTCTCCCCCCCCCACACTGCTCAACCCCTGTCTCCTCTTTCTAAGTGTGAAGAATCCTCATTGCAAGCCATTCAAGGAACTATGACAGAGATGGGTTCAATTAACAGTTGAAATGGTGACATCCACTACTGCTGGCTTTGCTGATCAACTAATGAAGTTATTTATGGTGATACCTCATGGACATTACCCAAGCTCCACTCAGTTCAGTCCCTGCCTGTGGCCGCCAGGTCATGCTGTGATCTTTTCTCTGTTCATAGAGACTCAGTCTGATCTGTTCATGAGAAACTGAAAGTCTCGTGCTGTGTCTGAATCAAAGACTTCTTAATATATTGAAACACTTTTGTAGTAGGTAAAATGCCTTTTCATTTCAATTTGCAGAATGGAATTTTTTTGTTTAATGTTTCAGATTTCTTTTGTATTTCTTTTTTAACACCCTACATTTCCTTATGTTTTTTAAAACTCATGCACATGTGCTCTTTGTACAACTTTAAAAAGTAATAAAATCCAACATATCAAAGCAATGAATTGTACTTTCTGGGTATGCATTATGTATTTGGTAAAATGATGGTCACAAAAGAAGCTCTGGGGGTGGATCGTGAAAACCTGTGACATGTCATCCTATGTTTTGTATTAAATATATCATGAAATCATGTCTTTCTCTAGGAAAAGGTTCTTCATTAGAATGAAACACACTGTCATTTCCTCCTGTGTTTATGGAGCTTCAATTAAAATGAACTAGATTATATCCTGAGGTCTTCTTCCAATTGCAGGCCTCACTGCTTCATAGACAGCAGGGCTGGCGGTTTTCTTTATCACTCGGCCATGCCATTCCAGAGAAGGCCAACCGTGCTCACTGGTGGTACTGCTGGTGTGGATGGAGATGACATTTGTACAGATCCAACCACACCTGTGCTGTTCCGAGTAGGCCAGACCTCAGCAGTGCTACCTGGAGGCTGCCGGGGGGCTGGGGCCCGTTAGGAGGAGCTTGTCAGGGTGGGAGCTGGGGAGGAAGCTCCAGGGTCTGGCCTTGGGACAAGACTTCAGACACTCAGTGATGCTACCTCCATGCAGTCTCTTATCTCAGGGCAGGAGCCACATGTGCTCAAGACCCTCAGGGAGACAGGCAAGGTGTCACCCTGGTACTTTAAGCTAAGAAGAGCACAATTGTCTGGACAGTGGGTCCTTACAGGAAGAATCAGCCTCTCACAGAAGTTGGCTCTGATTACAGACCAAGGCAAATGGTGTCTATGACTTGACTGTGTCATGAACTCAGAATCTCAAAGCCTGAGGGATTATCTCTACTGTAGCGGTCTCTACACAATGTGAGCCACTCTGTACCCAGCCTAGCCAATAGTGGAGTGGGAACATTTGTTCTCTATACTACATGGCTGAAAAACTTGCTTCTGATTCTAATCTCTCATTTACCTGATATTAGTATCCTCTTGTTGTTATGTGTGTGCATGTGTGTGTGTGTGTGTGTGCGCGCGCGCGTGCGCACACATGCGCGTGTTCACATACACAATAGGTACATATGGAGGTCAGGGGTCAACTTCCAGGTTGGTCCTCACCATTCTACCTCTTTGAGACAGGGTTTCTCTCTGAATATTGCCCTACTATTCTTTGCTGTGCTCACAACAAACTTCTGGAAAGTTCTCCTGTCTCCACCTCCTATCATCCCACCAACCTGCTGGGAATACAGAAACTTTCCACAACTTCTGACATTTCATATGAGGTGTGGGGAATTGATCTTGGATACTCTGGCTTGAGCAGCAAGCACTTTATCCACTCGGCTATCTGCCCAGCCCCTAATATCTTCGAAGCCTCCCTTTCTCAGGAGACTGACATCACTTTCTTCCTGAGGAGAGACCACTATGGCCCCATGGATAGGAATTCAATACAGTTGAACTCAGGGCTTATTTTCTGTTCCTGAAGTACATCTTTGTTGCCTATACCATCCTCTAATGGGATGATTATGCCACAATATCTATACTGAGAAAATGAACCAAAAACTATCAGTATCTGTAAATAAAGCTCCTCAGAGGGGCCAGATGCCTCATTCATGGTGAAAATTGTCTTGGAGCCACCAAAGACCTCTGCTCTCTCAGAACAGTGTCACTTTCGTGATCAAGGTCAGCATCTGCTGGCCTGGGTGGCCACTCCACATTGTATGAGCTCTGTCAGCATTGACCCAGGAGCCCTGCTGCCCAGCAGACTTCTCTTGATAGCCATCTTCCCTGTGTGGTGGTAGATTTATTTTTTTCCACTAAGGGTGGCCTTTTGAAAGTGAGCAAGGCTGATTGTGGTTTAACTGCTTTATTTCCTCTTCCAACACCCTAGCCACCCGTTGTGCTGCCCCAACCAATAGGACCTGGTTTGACTCTGAGCATTTTCCAGGAAGCAACCACATCGACAGAGTAAGTAAGCAAAAGAAGCCTGAGAAAATAAAACCATCGGCCACAGCCCCACCTGTCGTCACCCAGTGTCCCCCACAGCACAGCACTTTCCCTCTGTGCTGGTGAAGTCCAGGGCTGCCCAGGTAAACTGGGGGAAGGAAGGTGCTAAGCGCTTTGAAACCACAGGAGATTGGCCAGTGATACCAGCCCCACACAACTCTTGCCTGTCTGTGCTTCCCCGGGGCAAAAACAGCTCCACAGCTCTAAATACTGGGCGAGGCATGAGATTAATGATGTCTGATAACTCTAGGACATCAAGGAGAAGATCTAAATTAAATCTGAGTCTCATGGTTCATGTTTTCTTTCTTCCTCTATGTGGTCACCATGAGAACCTATGTCGCAGAAACTGAAGCTGATTGTAAATCAATAAACATTTGGCAATGTTAAATTACATATGTTTTAATTCAAAAATAGTTTTAATTGAAAAATGTTCATTAAAGAAAATTTAAATGCAGAGACATGGCTAACCAAAGTAATAATTGTCAGTATTATTACTCAACATATAAGCATGTGAATGGGCATGAACACACACATGTGACAGGGAAATATAAACAGGCTTCAACCACCTGATAGGGTACTTATCTTTATTCACACTAAGAGAAGAAGCTAATAGTGGCCACTGTGAGGTCCTGCTGTAGACCTGTCAGAATAGTGCATTCTGAATTTCCAAGGGTTCTCCAGGCTTTCACACACACGGCAGCAGAAAAGGTATCTGTGCCTCTTCTATGCATGGAATTTGGGCATATCTTCTCAATAATATTAATGCATGGATACTAAATAAATTCTTCCTAATACAACTTTATAGTAGTAAAACACTTTTATTTATTTATTGTCCATAATGAATTACATTATTTAGTGGGCAAACAATGAGTTGTTATCCCTAATTCCCCAATGCCCCCCCCTCCCCATCCCCAATCAGCTGGATATCCTCCTCCATGGGTCGTCTGGATCAGTCCTGTGGCAGGGGACCATGGATAGCCTAGTACTCAGCCTGGTTCTCCTGGCCCAAGAATGTTGTTACTGAGGGGTGCCATGCCTCTGGATAGTCTCCCCCACCACGGCTCTCACATTCTTTTCACCCCCTCTTCCGCTCAGTTCCCTGAGTCGTGGTGGGTGAGTATTAAGGCTGCTTTAATGTTGTGAGCTTAGGGGTCTTTGTGTTGAAAATTGTTGGTTTCTTTCACCCTGGCTTATTCTGTGTTGACTGAATGGCTGTGGCTGTGGGTCCCTTGTTCATCCCGTCATTATCGGTAGGATTCCATATGGATCCTCCACGATATGACTGTGGTGGCTCATCTCTGGAAGCTTTAGCACTTGTGCAGGACTGGAGTCCTGGGAGGGATTAGATTTTTATAAGCATGCATTGGAAGAAAGGATCATGTTAGAATCTCCCTCACAAGGGGAAGAGATGTCTCAGAAGTGTCCTGAGGAGAGGAGGAAGGGAAGGAGACAAGAGGTTTATACACGTTCAGGTCCATATGTAAGAATTGGGCATCAAATTAGAATGAGCCTCATCACCAGGCTGATCAGTGTGGGGAGGGACCTGACTGGACGGTGGGCCCACCCACAGGGTATAACCCCCATCAAAATTAGGGAAGAAACAGGAAGTTGTTGCTGAGAGGAATTTAGGAGGTTGTTGTTTACATCATCTTGGGTGAGACCTAATCAGATGCAGGACAGGCAAGGTGGCAGCTGTGGGCCAGTCCCTACCTGACTGCCTACCAGGAAAGGGCTACTTTGCTGTTCATCCATTGAGTGCCTCAGCAAATCCATAGCACACATGTAAAACCAGATGCACAAAGATGCAGTGACTGGAGGCCCTGGCATGCATGCCCATTCTCTCTCTGGGGTGCCATTCTCTGTTATGTTTTTATCTCTCTCTGCTTGCAAATAAATACAATTTTAAAAGGAGAAAAAAAGAAAGAAAAGCACTGAAAAAGTTAACTTCTGATTTAATTTATTCATTTACTTCTTGCATGTATCAGAAAGAACAGAGCAAAGAATTCAAGCATCGACAAAGGCTCTTCAGAGTGTGTAAAAGCGGGAGCTCTCAGGATGTTATCTGGCTCAGGGTCACCAAGGGCTGTGAAGGGACCAGAAGCTGCACACTGGCGCTGTGATGCTCTGGGCTGATGCAGAGGATGGAGAGAGAAGTTGCTGATTGCTTGCTGATTTCAAAACCTTTATGCAATAATGCCAGAATGACGCACGTGTGACATTAAGGTGTCCAGTGCTAGCAAGCAAGCCCAGGTATGTCCTCAGCAGACACTGTTGGGACAATGATGCATGAGAGCTGGATGATGTGCTGGGCTGCCATCCATTAGGAACTCTTCTTATTTCCACAGAAAGCTGTTCTTCTAAACAGACAGAAGGCAACGAAGGCCGAGTGGGTGGCACTCTTGAGAAGCAGGAGGAGGTAGGCATAGTAGGCCGAGGTGTTTGTGAGCTGCAACTGCCACACGCCTAAGAGAAGACCTCTGATTAGATTTATCTGCCATTTTTCTAGGGTACCCTGGGAAGGAGGGAACGGAATGTCTTACTCTATGACTATCCTAGAGGAAGAATGCAAAAAGGTGAGAGGTGAATCCCCAGAACTGACTGTGTGGCATGTGGAAAATTCATTACTATCAGTTCATGATCTCATCTGTAAAATGGGTGAAACTATTGTGTGAGGGGAATATTAAGAGTTTAAACAAGAAAAGCATGAGGAACACAGACCTGTGTAAGTGGATTCAGTAAATGCCAGTTAATATTCTAACTACCAAACATGACTAAATAAAACTAGCAGTGACTTACATTGTGTTTTACTCATGACTAGAAATAAAAGACATTGAGTTACCAAAACCCTTCGCTGTAATAGCTCAGAGTTCATGGCTGTGTCCTCTAACTTTTAACCACCTCATATGAACACTGATTGTTTAATATGATGATAGGACCAGAAAATGGTAGGTTAACGGAAAGTCTATTCTGCAATGTGCAGCCATTCAGTCTTTTCTTAAAACAGGGAGGTTCTAAAGGGAATAATCAGAAGGGGAATCACATGATATAGCTTAATATAAAGGCAGATATACAGTAAAATCTCCTTTTTACCTCGTAAGCAAGCTTCAGCTTCAGTTGTATTCACACCTAGAAGAAATGAAAGCAAATCCAGTCAGTTATTCATGGCAAGTATTTGACATGCTTCTGCTGGTGTGTACAAATATAATGTGTCAACAAAGAGACAGGAATGATAATAAAACCTAATGCTTATTGACTGATAATCGTAACACCAGGCACCATATTAAATGTTCACATTAGTTGGATTTAACTTTCCCAGTAACAGAGGTGTGTGGATTTCTGGATGGTTCCATGTTGTGACTGAAGAGTTAGGTTTAAAGGTTTAAAAACCTAGCACAACTTTTTTATTATTTATTTACTCATTTATGTACATGCGTGCATGTGTGTGTGTGTGTGTGTGTGTGTGTGTGTGTGTGTGTGTGCCAGACACATATATCACGCTGCATCTGGCTTTACATGGGTGCTTGGGGATTTGAACCTGTGCTGGCAAATTTTGTAAGCAAGTGTCTTTAGCCGCTGAGCTATCTCCCTAGCCCTGTTTTTTGTTGTTGTGGTTTGTTTTGTTTTTGTTTTGTTTTTTCCCCTAAGACAAGGCCTGAAACTTGCTGTGTTGCAAAGGATGATCTGGATTTCCTTAACTTCATTCTCCCGCCTCCATTTCCCAAAAGCTGGGGTTGGAGGCTTGCCTCACAATACAATTTTAGCATCTATATTACTTGTAGAATCTTAATTACTCTTAGTAAGTGGCCTTCTTTTTGTTAATTAAAGGGGTTGAGCATTTTAGTATCATTCATTCCCATAGTGAAACGACAGGCCAAGTGAAATTCTATTCCTGTGAATAAAATTTAAGGTTGGAGTTGTTTTCTGTCATGGCACTAGAGAAATTAGAGATTCACTTAAAATGCTATTCAGCCTCTTTGTTGCATTCAGCAATTCTAGTTTTTCTATCTCAGGCTGGGTAATTGCAAATGTCAGGTGATTGAGTAAGGAACAACTCTGAACCATGAAATAAAAGCATGCATAAGGTAAACACTTACCACGGTCACCTCTCAAACTATTTTCTCTGGGATTGATAGTTGTGGCAACTAAAAGAAATGAGAAGGAATATTAGTCGCTTATTCATGCCTCATGCTATATACATATTATATATGTACAATGCATTATGTATATGATCTATTGACACAGAGACTGGACAGGATCCAATGCCAGGAGCCTCATAATCCCCAAAATAATTAGTGTTATTTTATGTAATTTCAGTAGATGTCAGTCTTATATTTAGCCACATGAAGGTGATGAAGTTTGAGAGGAATCCCTTATTTTCTGATTTATCACACCTGATTATTATATTCCTACTTTCCTGATTTTCCTCTGCATTCATAGCTCCAAACACAAAGCACTCCACAAAATTGGTAATCCACAAGTGTATATTTAGTGGAAAAATAAAAAGTTGGTCACTTTATAGACTTCTGCATGCACTTCTGGTGTACAGTGTCGCACCCCAATGAATCCGCCAATGGCAGAGTCATTCCACTTTGAAGGAGTCTGATTTTTGGTTATTGGAATTAAACTTGAAGCCCTTAAGGTTGTATTTACATTAAAACTAATACTAGAGTCACTTGATATCATGCTTCCTCCTTCATTAAAAGCAGTAGACACATGAATGAGTGAAGCTGTTTTGTTGGGAGTAGTTCAAATAGTTCAGACTCCTCTAATTAACAATCGTTTTATGCCAAGATCATTAGTTCACCAGGTTAATGTGCCAAAGAAATCATGAATTAATCTAAAATGCCACTCAATGTCTTCCATGGAAACAGCCAATCATTCTGGTCTTTCTACCTTAGGCCAGGGAGACTCAAAAGTTAAGATGATCAGAGAAGAATGAGGAGCAGCAGGGTTGGCAAACATACACTAAAACTTACCATTTTCATTTTTCAATCCATCTTCTGTGAGATTAATGTTGTTCACTGAGAGAAAGGAAAGCAAATAGCAGTTATTCATGCTTATTAATAGTATATACACATACACACAATGTTAACAAAAATACAGTCATTCAAAATCTAGTCTAAAAATATAAATAAAAATATAGTCTAGAGGCCAACCTGAGATTACATGGTGAATTCCAGGTCAACCTGGGCTAGAGTGAGACCCTACCTCAGGGAAAAACCAAAAAAAAGTAGTCTAGCAATTCCAGAAGTAATTTATTGCACAATTCAGTACAAAAACGTTTATATGCAGTTTTCTGCATGTGAACATGTTGACACTCATGAAGACTACATTTTATCCCAACTGGAGTGAACTATCCAGCACCGTCTGTGCTTTCTGCTTTTCTTCCATATCATAGGCCCTAGCAAAGTCTTGCCACACAAACGGATATGTACACGTGCATGTTTGATGAAAAGCAAACAGCTGCTCTACATGCTTTAGTATAAATTGCTGACATTACATTGCGAAGGATTCCCTCCAATTTTATAACATCTGAGTATTTTTAACCAATGGCCTTATTTTTATTATAAAAGCTGAAAGTTTGTGTCTTTCCGGGGCTAGGAGGACCCTCCAAGCCACATTTCTAGTGGCATTTATGTTAGATGTCAAGATAAATAGTTTTGTAAAAATGGTTTTCATTTATTATTTTTCTGCTGAATGTGATCCTGTAGGTATGTATATGCTTACAGCATGCAGTTTTAATTGAACAGTGAGTTCTGTGTGTGATTAAAAATGAGTTTGAAATATATGTAGCTTTTTGAGTAACCCACAAGAATGAGAATGTGAATATAGTCATGCTTGTTTTATTTTACTATCTTCAAGAAATGCCTTATTGGAACTAAAAGTGAATTTTTTCACTTACAGTGATTATTCTCAGTAAACAATATGTGAAAAATCACTATCACCATGAACTGATTGATGTAGAAAAGAACATATTCCTTCAGTCAGTGATGGTCCTTGGTGGGAAAACTGATTCACCCCCAGCTCCAGTCCATTCTCTCTCAGCAGCCTTAGGAGACTTCTATCCAGTACCCCCCACCACCACCACACAGACAAAAACGAGATTCATGACTTCAATGAAAAAATAAAAATTTTTCAATGAGCTGGTTTATGAAGCACAGTTGGAGATTTTATTAAAATCACGAAAAGAGACTAAAACCCCCCGTAGGATGGGAGGGCATCTCATGTGAAAGTTGTTGAGGTAAATGGATCAGAGACCTTAATATAAATCCGGTAACCGTGAACACCCTGGAAGAAAAAATAGGAGGAACTCTACATGAAATAGGAGTTGGAAAAAATTTCCTGAGCAAATCTCCAGCAGCCCAGGAAATACGACAAACACTTAACCAATGGGACCTGATTGGGCTCAAAAGCTTCTGTACAGACACACAAACCATATTCAGAGCAAATAGACCCCCTTCAAATTGGGAAATTATTTTCGCCAGCTACAACTCAGACAGAGGCCTAATTTCCAAAACCTACAGAGAACTAAAAAAATTAATAACAAAAACCCAAAATGCCCCCTCACAAAATGGGGTACTGATCTCAACAGAGAATTCACGGAGGAGGAAACACAAACGGCCTTGACTCATTTAAGAAAGTGCTCAGCATCCTTAAGCATCAGGGAAATGCAAATCAAAACTACAATGAAATACCATCTTACCCCTGTCAGAATGGCAATCATAAAGAAAACCAACAACAATCGTTGCTGGCAAGGATGCAGGGAAAAAGGAACCCTCACTCACTGATGGTGGGATTGCAAACTTGTTCAACTGCTATGGAAAGCAGTGTGGAGACTTCTGAACAGAATGGACATAGACCTTCCAATGGACCCAGCTATCCCTCTACTAGGCATCTATCCAAAGATGTCACATCTCGACGCAGAAACATTTGTACAACCATATTTATAGCAGCTCAATTCATAATAGCCAAGAATTTGAATCAACCCAAATGCCCATCCATGGAGGAATGGACAGAGAAACTGTGGTATATTTACACAATGGAATTTTACTCAGCTGAAAGGAAAAATGAAATATCAAAATTTATGAAAAAATGGTATGACTTTGAGCAGATCTTACTAAGTGAACTCTCAAAAGAACAAAGAATTGAACACCGCATATTCTCCCTCATATGTGGTCCTTAACCAGGATAACCGTTTTCTTTATGCAGACTGGTAGAAAGAAGTGAGAAGTTATGAATTCTGGGTCCGTGGGTTAGTTAGGGAGTTGCAGCGCGCATCAACTCCCTGTTCACCCACGGGAGCTGGGTGAGCAGTGGCTTGGAATAGCTGTGAGCCGAACGAGAGATGAGACTCTCGGGAGAA